>CANYBF010326181.1:0-24364 GCA_948192965.1 Dalechampia spathulata
CCCCAAGCTCCTTGGGACAATTTGCCTGGACGTAAATATATTAACTTGTTTGGGATTGGCTCTATAACTAGCTTGAAGAACTTGTATTAAATGGCTAAGAAAACAAAAGCTTCAAATGAACTATGGAAAGTTTGCATACAAATCATAAAGCAGGAATGTTTCTTGTGGTTTTTATCTTGTTGATTTTTTATCTTTTGATTCTGATGATGATCCTTTTCCTTCTTCGTTTTCTGCCTTTTAAACCCACCTTCCTCTAACTGCTTGATCCATGTAAATGTAACCAATCAACCCATGTAACTTAACTTTACATTCCACTTCCCACGTTCCAGAGAAACAGTTAACTAAACTTTACATTTGGTTAATTAATTACTTAAGATACTCAATTAATTAATTACTCAAGCTACCATAATAAATAATTTAATTAATATATTAATTAAATTAATTTATTCCAGCTTAAATAATTAATTAACGAATATCTTTAGCTCCAAAATTACTTTAGGCCCAACAAGTATTTTACAATTTTTTTATTACTCATATAATTATTCATTTTTCAAAAGCCAAAAGCACATTTAATTTCATACAGCTGTATAATTCTTAATATGTTCAGAAATCAACCAAAAGCCTGAAATTTTTTTTTACATAAGAAATAAATTTTTTATTTAATTGAGGTAAAATAAGAGAGTAAGAATAAAATCCTTTATCGGGGAAAAATAAATAAAATAATGATTACTTCTTTATCTTCCTTGGATGAGCATTGGACGGTTCGTTATCAAAATAAATCAATTTTTTGTTAATATATAAAATCAAATTAAGCTAAAAATTTACGAATTGAAAATCTATAAATTGAACCAAACTAAATTTTGGTTCGATCATTTATCTTTTTTTTAATTATTTTAATTTTTAAATTTAAAATTTTAATTTATTTAAATCAGACTAAATATTTTTTAAACTCAAAATTTTTAAATTGAATCAAACCAAATTTATCGGTTCAATTTTATTTTCAATTGAATCAATTAACCTGATCCATCCATTTTAGGAGGAAAAATAGTTTTCCTTTATTTTTTTAATTCTTGTTTATTTTCCTTCAATATTTTCGAACAAACAGAAGAAATAAAAATATACAATGACAAATAAAACTTATTTTCCTCCGTCTCTTTATAAAATTAATGTGTATTTTATTATATTATAAAAATTAATTAATATATTTTTTTATATTATTAATATGATTAATACTTTATTTTTATTTTTAGATAGAGATTTATGCTTTTTATCTATTAAATTTTATTGCAATTGCTAGTTTGTAGGCTAAAGAAAATAGAGTTTCTTTCATTAGCAAAAGCGTGCTTTTGCCAACAACCTTTCACAAATTTGGAGATTATATTTTCTTATTCATTAAAAACATTAAAAAAAATGATGAAATATATAAGATGACAATATTTATTTTTAATATTCCACAGAAATACTTGAATTTAACTTCTCTATTTCATTTTTATCTGGAAGAAATAAATAGATAATTAAATTTAAAATATAATATTGATTAAAATGCCAAGCCCATCAATTTACTCTTAACCCCTTGCGGGGATATCTTTGTCGTGGTTACAAGTAATGGACTTTCATATTTTTAATATTTAATTATTTATTAATTTTAAAATATTGATTCGAATAATTTATATATTAAAATATTATTTTGTTTTATTGTAATTTATTTTCCAATGAAAGTTAATGCAAAATCACAATATCATAATCAGTGCCAACTTTCCTAAACTTTAGTGTAATAGACACTTTATACTTTGTTACTCCAAAATTAAAATAAAAATAGGATAAATTATCAGACGATTTAATTTATATAATATTATGAATTTACTGATAATATATTTTTCTTATTGATTTTTATGTACATTAATTTTATTTTAATTATTTTATAATTATTACTAATTATCAATTTATAAATAATAATTAATGTATAGGTTTTACTGATGAGTATATAATCTTGTATTATAAATAAAATTTATATTTAAATTTATTGAAAAATAAAAAGATTTATAATATTAATTAAATTGCATTAACATGATATAAATAATAGAATGAGTTGGAATGAAAATCAGTTCATCATTATTATTTTAAAAGTGATTAGTAATTATAATAATCACTATTTAAGAATTTAAGTATTTTTAAGATAATCATAATTTGAATATATATATTAGCATAGATCAATTTTAAGTCTTCAATTAGTTTGATTTGATGATAAGAATTTTATGATGGTAATTAATATTATATCTTAATATTATATCTTCAGGATCAACGTATTAAAGAATGTGAAATTACTGAATTGTTAAGAATTATCATATATTTAATATAAAAATAATATAAATTTATATTAATAGAAAAATTTTACAGAAAATTAAAATATTTTTTATTTATTTGTATTATATTAATTAATTTGATATATGAATAATAATATAAAACAAAGGATAAATGACATCAACTTCCCTAAACATGTAAAGGGTTCCCTGCAATGTCAATGACGAAACGATATTTAACATCATTTTTCGCAAGTCTGTCGAAGGCTTCATTGATGTTCTCTGGTTTCACGACCTCAATGTCGCAAGTGATGTTGTACTTTCCGCAAATGTTCAGCATTTCTTGGGTTTCTTTCATTCCTCCTGTCATGCTACCCTTCACTGATCTCTTCCCTGCAACAACCGGCAATTGCACATGTCTTAACGTCCAACCTTTGATTCATCTAAGTGAGTAAGAAAACATTAAATTTACCAAATATCAGAGGGAAAGAAGGCAACTCCAATGGCTTGTCCGGTGCACCAATTGCCACCAACGTCCCATTCACCTTGAGCAATTCCAGGATTGGTCCAAGGGAATGATTAGCTGATACCGTATCCAATATAATATCAAGAGTTCTCTTTCCTTTCTGTTGCCACCAAGCAAATCATGACATTGGATAAGCTTTTCTGAAAATTCCATTCTATAAAATACAGAAATTCAAGAATAAGATGAAGTATAGCAAACCTGCATATGTTTAGGGTTGGTGCTAACTATGAAGTTATCTGCGCCTAAACGTTCTCTTGCCTCTTTTTCTTTGGAAGGAGAGGTGCTAATGACTGTTACGTGGTGACCGAAAGCCTTGCCGAGCTTGACTGCTACATGGCCTAGACCCCCTAGACCCACTACACCTATGCTCTTCCTAGGCGAGTCTATTAGATTATTGTCCTTCATGGGGCTAAACACAGTAATTCCAGCACACAGTAATGGCGCTGCTGCATCCATTGGCAGATTTTCTGGTATATGCACTGCATACCTTCAAGGCAAAAACATTACCCAATTAGAAAGTTGACAGAATTCGAAGGATGCTTCATGCTTTTTAGAAGCTTCAAGTTTCAAACAAGGATCAACAGAAGGTAAATCACCTGTGATCTGCCACCAAAAATTCCGAGTAGCCACCATAAGTAATGCTACCATCCCAAAAAACGCCATTATATGTCAACTGAATCTGATCACAGTAATTTTCTTGGTCGTTGTTGCAGAAATCGCAATTCAAGCAAGAAGCTGCCAAGCATCCAACTCCTACTCTGTCTCCCAGCTTGAAGTTCCTTACGTTGCTGCCTACCTCGGTAATAACCCCAGTAATTTCATGGCTAAGATTGAAAAAGAAAAACACTCAGACATGATTCAGAACCGATCAAAGGGCTATATAAAGGAGACAGAGAAAGAATGATCACCCTGGTACAAGTGGGTACATGGTGATCCCCCAGTCGTTCTTAGCATGGTGGATATCAGTATGGCATATCCCACAGTACAATATTTTTATGGTCACGTCGTTTATACCATTCTTTCTGCATAAAGAAAAACAACAGAAAGCTGATAAATGCACGGCAGGTTCCAGTAATACTCATATCAGAAACGAAAACAAATCAAATCAAACCAAACAGTACCTTCTTGTGAAAACGTAAGGAGTGATTTTGCCGGAAGAATCATGAGCTGCCCATCCAGAAACAATCTGGGTGTGATTATGAGTTGTTTGGGCCATGATTTTTCGTTTGTTTGGATTCTGAAGATGGAAAGGATAGGAAAAGGAATGGATCAAACTTGTGCTGGAATTGCTTGCTCTGTTTCCTCTGCCTTGTATTGCATTTATAGCCAAATGCAGTTGTGTAGAAAAATGGTGACGTCAACGGCCATTTCACTAAACTATGTGAAAGTAGCCATGAAATATCTTTGAAAATACTCCTCATGTGTGAACTAAATTTCCCATTCCTTTTTTAAAATATGATTAAATTATTTTTATTTAAATAAAAAAAATTTATATTTTTTATCTAAAAATAATTTAATTTTTTATAGATCAATAATATAAAAATATTTTTAATTTTAATTATTAATATAAAAATAAACATTCAGAAATATTATATTTTTATTAATAATTATTTTTAAAATAATTTATATTTATCTAAATTTATGATGACAAAAAATTGAAAAATTTCATTCAAATTGTAATTTTATTAATATATAAATTAAAATTAAATTGGAAGAGGACAGCATGGAAAATAAAGGAAATACAAAGAAGTGGTTGGTACAGTTTGACCAGGGCATTACCATATACTTTCCACGTCAATGGTTTTACACCCTAGAAAATGGAGTGAAAATGGTCGGAAAATACACTTTGAATTTTTCTGTTGACCTTGACTTTCATATACGACAAATATGTGTCTGTTACGATTAGGTTTAACTAACTCCTTTTTTGTTTTATTTTGCTTAAATATTTATTACCACTTTTAATGTAATTGATTTGCAGTTTGTTTTAATTTCTTATAATAATAATAATATTATTATAAATATAATAATAATAATAATAAACTGATATTATTATCTTCAAATAATAATCATAAACTGTAATGCATATCTAGGATTATATTCTTTTATAAATATTTCAGAAATAAAAATACCTTCCATTGTTTTTGAGTATATAAAAAAATTAAACATCATGAAAAATTGATTATTAATGATTCAATTTTAACGGTTGATAATCTATCGATGATGATCGAATGGTGATTGATATAAGATCAGCTGAGGGAATTTTAGAAAAAATAAATATAAAAATTTATAATTATTATCTATAATAATTTCCAGTGGGCCGACAGCAGCATATGACAACAGTATTGGCCCATAATCAGACTGACGGGTACCGATTGGTCTTAAAGGTCCGTTAGGGAAAAGTAGGAACTAAACGCTGTCTGTTCCGGCGTAGCAGCATCAACTCCGTTGAGGTGAAATTTAAAGACTCGTACAAAAAAGAATGATTTAAAAAAAATTACGAAATTTATTTTATATTTCATCATTTTTAAATTTTTTATAAAAATAATATTTATATTAAAATAATATATTTTTTTCACAATAAACCTAAAATAAATATGAAATAAATTTATAGTAAATTTTGAAAATGTTATTTTTATAAATATTTTTTAAAAATAATCATTTCATAATTTTTTAAAATACTATTTTGTAGAATTTCTTAAATTTTTGATAAAGTTCTGAAAAAATTACTTGTTTTAACTTGTATTTCACAATACTATTGATTATTTTTATATTTTTATAAAAATAATATTTAAAAAAATGAATATCCTTGATCTTAAATATGAAATTTATAAGAGACTTATGTTTTTTTTAATATGATATTTCTAAAAATATTTTTTTAAAATGGGTTATTTTTGAAAATTGGTTAAAAAAATTCACAATTTTTTAATTTTTAAATGAATACATAACAAAAAAGAAGGGAGCCTTTCAAGAATACCCCATGAAAACAAAAAAAAAATATTATTCATTTAGTATTTATAATATTACAGTATCCATTATAAATTAATTAAAAATGAATATATAAATAATTTATGGGATAATATTAAAAACAGAATATTTTTTGAGAAGGAAAAAAAAGGGAAAAAGGGTAGAAAGGGGAAAGAGGAGATTGTGGCCGGAGAAAGGCCCAAAGAGAAGAATGAGAGACAAGACATGTTGGCAACTGATACACACAAATTTGATTGAACACTGACTCACTAATTATCCATAATCATTGACTCTTTGAACCCCTTTATTCATTTTGTAGAAAAGGGCTTCCCCCCCCTTTTACCATTCCTAGCAAAGCTTGCCATCATTCCCCCCTCCCCCCTCTTTCTTTGTCCTTTCTCCTCTTTCACCTTTACTCCCTCTCCCCTTCTTGGAATTATCCTCCTTTCCCATTCTTCCTTCCATCCTTCACCAAATATGGAGCTACAATGGATTGTGTCATGTCTATTAGTTTTCTTTAAAATCATATTATTTTAATTTTATCTTTATAGATTAATCATATTATTTTTTTTATTATTTGACATCATATTAATTATATCAAATGAGTTATATTAAATTATTCATATTAAATTTAGATTTGAATTTTTAACACAATTAATATTTCAAATAGAATTCAAATTAACTCAAAACTCATTATATTATAAATTGATATAATCTAATAACTTGAATTACGGATACATTCAAATTTATATCTTAAAAAATATAGATTTAATTATTTATCTATTATCATATCAAAGTATTGATATGCAAGTAAACTAGTAATTAATGGTGTGTTTTATTTAATAATAGTTATGAGATTAATATAATTATAATATTTAATAAAATTAATATATAATTTATAATTTTATATGATAAATTAAATTTCTATAAATTTTATTTAAGAAAGAGAAAAAATTATTAGAAAAGAAACTTATTAAATATAAATTAATTTGATTTATGATGGATTATTTTAAACAAGAACAAGAATAATTGTTGTTAGTCTCTTCTTGAATTGTTTATGTCCAAGGAAAGCCTCTTTTTATAACATATTGGGGTGATCCACTATTCAAATATATAATATTGAAGGAGGAATCCTTGATTTTCTACTTCGAATTTAACATGATTTATTCAATATAATTAATTTATATATTATATTTATTAATCTGACAAATTTGATATAAAATAATATTTATATTATGAAATCATATAATTAATTCATAAAAATAAAATAAATAGATAAAATATGATATGATACAATCCAACGTAATCTAATTTGTAAAATCATATTTGATCAAATTAGTAGATTAATATATGATATGTTCATGAAAAAAAAAGATAAAGAGGAAAAGGAATGTTAGGTTTTCATTAATGAAAGAAAACCCACAAGCCAATTGATTTTAAAAGACTACAAGGAAGAATGTCAACGGAGTAAAAGCGACGTTGGACTAGATTTATCAGAACCCCTTTCCTAGACAATGTCCCATGAAGCACTACAAATGGCAGTCGTAATTTTTTAAGTACGCTCAAACCCCCATAGTAGAGTAGAAACCAGATTCCGTGCCTATGATTTAGATTTACAAGAACCCTAAACCAGTAATCCCCAAATGGGTTCTTGTTGGTGAAAGCTATTATCCGTCTTTATTCTTGAATGAAGTCCTCTCCACTCAGACAAATTTGTGATTCTTGCAAATCAAAATCGTCCACTGAAACCTCTTTTATTACAAGAATACGAATATGTTCTTCCGGCAAGTGCATTAGAATCGATGCTTATCTTCCTTCTCACGACTTATAGCGGCTCTCAAATTTTCTTCTGCCATGGAACAATTTGTGTCCTCCCTTTTGTTCTTTAATCAAAGCATAAAGATGTTCTACAAAGCTTTTTTGGTTTAAGAAATTAGGATTCAAACAATGCTTCAAAATCCCATCATTTTACTATTGGTTAAAGTGGTTCTACGTTTGCGGGTTTTTTTAAAAAATGAAATTGATTTTGATGGGCTCGAATTTATAGTTTTTATATTCTAAAATATATCGCATATGATTTGATTAAATAACGATCTTTAGAAAATTCGAATTAAAGTTTAACAAAAAATTTATATTATATTTCTTAAAAATGGTCTTATTTCTCATTTTTAGATATCATAAAATGATAATTTCATTCTTTTCAAGATATCAATTAAAAATTAGATATAAATAACGTAATTTATTTATTAATATGATTTTATGAGTAATGATATAAAATAATAGAAGAAAATTTGAAATTAAAGTAAAAAATATTTATTTATTCATTTTTTTTTAAAAAATGATATGTAATGTTAAATGGAGTTATATTTTTACCACAAAAAGTATATTTTATTATTAAATTTTATTTGAATTTGTTATTCATAAAAAGTATGAACTCAATCAATCACAATCACAAAAAATTATAATTATAGATCAATTAATAAAATAGTAATGTATATTAATTTTTATTAAATATAATATGTACATTGAATTTAAATTGATTAATATGTAATTATAAATGATTATTAGTACATGATCAATTATTATAATCAATAAATATCTTATATTAACTAAATATTAATATATATTATTATGTTATTAAAATTTATATTAATATTGTTCAAAAAATGAGAATTTAAATTTAAATTTTCATGATGATAAATATAAATTTTTATTCAAATAGTAAAAAAAAATTATCTAACAAAATAATAATTTTGAAAAATCTTATCTGAAATGTATCAAGTCGGTTTGCATAGGATAAAAGATCAGAATGCAAATATGCAGAACATGAGAGAGAAGAAAAAGAAGAAGAAGAAGAAGAAGAAGAAGAAGAAGGATGGTATTTTCTGAAGATCCAACCAACCAGAAGCCCTGATTTTTAAAAATATTTGGAGCGATGGTGCTGTACTCAATCACGAGGATCCCTCAGTGACAAAACAAACATTATATATATATATATTGGCTGCATGAGCGGTAACTGCAACTGTGTAAGCTCGAAGCCATTTGACTGAGGACCCACCACAAGACCAACTTCTGAGAAATCAAAATTTTGCGGAAGAAAGAAAGAAAGAAGATAAACAACAAAAAGAGTGGACTTTTAATGCACAGCCAAAAAAAACCAAGTCAGAAACTCAAGTGTCCATTTGGGTAAAGACACAGACAGCCTTTGCTCTCTCTGGCCCCAGCCCTTTCCTTCTCCTTCTTCTTCTTCTTCCTCCTCCTCCTCCTCCTCCTCCTCTACCCGTAGCCTCTTTATTGAAAGGACACTCGTACATTGCTCCACCACGTTGACATTTGCTTCCTCCTCGCCCTTCATTTACCCCACCGTAATAACAATAACCTCAGCTTAACTTATCTTCCTGCAGGTCAAAACGACGCCGTTTGTTTTGTTTCCTCTCATGTTAATTCTTTGTTGGTTTCCAAAGATTACACCAAATAAAATATATTGATCATTAAATATAAATAATATATTAATGAAGAAAAAAAATAATATTTAATAAAAAATAAAAAAATAAAAGTATAATATTGTTGGAGATTTCTGGGGAGATCAGAAGGCCAGCATGAGACATTATCTTGGCTCTGTCTTTCAATCCTTCAGATCACGCCGTCAACCCGACTACCATCACACCTACTTGTAGGTCCTTTTTGATCTTTTCACTGATCTTTAGCTTGACCATACAGACAGGCAGCAGACAGACAGATATCTCCGTTAAGAATCTAACGCCTTTTTTCCCCTAGCAACTCTCCCTTCCATTCCTGCTACTTACCAAAATAAAAATCCAAAGCTTATCCACCGTTAACTCCACCGTTACCGAAATTCATACGGTACATAACGAGGGGACCCATAGTCGTGCCAAAATCTGCAGGTGCAGGAGAAGCGATAGGGTCCATCACATACAAAAACTTCATGCATCATCTGTCTTCTCTCTCTCTCTCTATCTCTTTTTTTTTTATTCGTTCTAGTTTGATACTGCAAGTCTTCGATTCGTTTTCTGAGGCAGTAGTTAAATACAGGCACCAGACCCTCTCTTCTTCATTCAACAGCGCACTTCCGCTTCACATTTCATAAATTCATAATCTTTTTTTGCCCAGGACGACCACCCGGAGAAGAAAGTGTGGACTTTGTAATGAGGAGGATTGGTGGGTTTCTCGTTATCTTCGTTTTGGTTCTGTTTGCGGCTGCATGCTATGGCCATGGTGATCTTGAAGTGCTTATGAAGCTTAAATCATCCATGCTTGCACCCAATGGCTCTGGTCTTTACGACTGGACGCTTTCGTCTTCTCCTTCTGCTCATTGCTCTTTCTCTGGTGTTACCTGCGATGAAAATTCACGGGTCGTGTCTCTTCACGTGAGGTCACGTCATGGTTTGTTTGGCTTCATTGCTCCGGAGATTGGTCTCTTGAACATGCTCGTGAATCTAACCATCCCTTCCCTTAATCTTTCGAGGGAACTTCCACTGGAAATGGCTCAGCTCACGTCTCTGAGGGTTCTCAACATTTCTAATAATGTTTTTTTTGGTAATTTCCCTGGAGAGATCACCCTTGCCATGACTCAGCTCGAGGTTCTTGATATTTATAATAATAACTTCTCCGGTCTGTTGCCAACGGAGCTCGTCGAGCTAAAGTATCTCAAGCATCTTCATCTTGGTGGAAACTATTTTTCTGGCACGATTCCCGAGTCGTATGCGGAGATTCAAAGCTTGGTGTACTTGGGATTGAACGGCAATGCGCTTTCAGGTAAAATCCCAGCAGCTTTAGCAAAGTTGAAGAATTTGAAAAAGCTATATCTTGGTTACTTCAACTCGTGGGAAGGAGGTATTCCGCCGGATTTCGGATCGTTGAGTTCTCTAGAAATACTTGACATAGCGAACAGCAATATCAGCGGTGAGATTCCTCCAACCTTGGGCCAATTGAAGAACTTGAATTCTTTGTTTCTTCAAATAAACCGCCTCTCAGGATTTATTCCTACGGAGTTGTGTAATTTGGTTCGTATACAATCGCTCGATCTTTCTATTAATGAACTCAGAGGAGAAATTCCGGATTGCTTTTCCGAGTTAAAGAACATCAAACTTATCCATCTCTTTAAGAATAACTTGTATGGCCAAATACCTGAGTTCATCGGTGATCTTCCGAACCTGGAGGTGCTTCATGTCTGGGAAAACAACTTCACTTATGAGTTGCCAAGGAATCTTGGATCGAGTGGCAAGTTGAAGATGCTCGACGTGTCGTACAATCACCTCACAGGATTAATTCCTCCTGGTTTATGCATAGGTGGGAAATTGAAGGAGTTGATTCTGATGAAGAATTTCTTCCTTGGGCCTCTTCCTGAAGAACTTGGTCAGTGCAAGTCATTAACCAGAATTCGAATTGCCAATAACCTCCTAAGTGGAAAAATACCTGCTGGGATCTTCAGTTTGCTATCCATGACAATGATCGAGTTGAATGACAACTACTTCTCAGGTAATCTTCCGTTGGAGATGTCAGGAGCTGCACTGGAGTTGCTGAAAATTTCCAACAATCGAATCAGTGGAGAAATTCCGGCGGCGTTTGGGAATTTGGGGAATCTACAGATTATAGAGGTCGAAAACAACAGATTTTCTGGGGAAATTCCTGAAGAAATCTTCAACCTCAATTCTCTTACGAGAATCAACATAAGTGCCAACAACCTTAGCGGTGGAATTCCTCCTTCAATTTCTCGCTGCATTTCTCTGACAGCTGTTGATTTCAGTAGGAACAACCTCCATGGAGAAATTCCAGCGGAGATTGCGAAGCTGAAGGATTTGAGTACTCTCAATGTTTCACGTAATCAGCTTACTGGTCAAATTCCAGGTGATTTTCGGTTCATGAGAAGCCTTACAGTCCTAGATCTCTCGTACAACAATCTGTTGGGCAGAATTCCTACAGGAGGCCTGTTTCTAGTGTTCAAGGACAACTCATTCATTGGAAACCCGAATCTCTGTGAACCGCACCAAGTTTCCTGTCCGTCTCTCACGAACTCCCTCCATGGTTCAGGTCATGGCCACGCGGCATCCTTCACTTCTCGAAAGCTAATAATAACAATCATTTCACTTGTCACCATTTTGATGCTAATCATGGTGACAGTTTACAGGTTAAGAAAGCGGAGGCTCCAGAAATCAAGGGCCTGGAAGTTAACTGCATTCCAACGGCTAGATTTCAGAGCTGAGGACGTGCTTGAATGCTTGAAAGAAGAGAACATCATAGGCAAAGGTGGTGCTGGGGTTGTCTACCGCGGTTCCATGCCAGATGGTGCTGACGTCGCCATTAAGCGATTGGTGGACCGAGGGACTGGCCGTAACGATCACGGATTTTCCGCCGAGATTCAAACTCTTGGACGAATCAGACACCGGAATATCGTTAGACTGTTAGGGTATGTATCAAACAAAGACACAAACTTATTGCTATACGAGTACATGCCAAATGGGAGCTTAGGGGAGCTGCTGCATGGATCAAAGGGCGGTCACCTGAAGTGGGAGGCTAGGTACAGGATCGCCGTTGAGGCTGCGAGAGGACTCTGCTATCTCCACCATGACTGTTCTCCTCTGATAATTCACAGAGATGTCAAGTCCAACAACATATTGCTTGATTCAGATTTTGAAGCTCATGTCGCTGATTTTGGGTTGGCAAAGTTCATGCAAGATGCCGGTGAATCGCAGTGCATGTCATCTGTTGCCGGCTCTTACGGTTACATCGCGCCAGGTTCATGATTTCCAACTTCAACATACTGTCATTTTTATCTCTGCCAGGAATCATAATTGTTTCTAATGGGTGTATTGTGCAACAGAGTACGCCTACACCTTGAAAGTGGATGAGAAGAGCGACGTTTACAGCTTTGGCGTTGTACTGTTGGAACTTATAGCAGGGAAAAAGCCAGTTGGAGAGTTTGGGGAAGGAGTAGACATAGTGAGATGGGTAAGAAAAACGATATCAGAACTCTCACAGCCTTCGGATGCAGCTTCAGTCCTGGCAGTTGTGGACTACAGGCTTACTGGGTATCCGCTGGCAGGAGTGATTCACTTGTTTAAGATAGCTATGTTGTGTGTGGAAGATGAAAGCTGTGCTAGGCCTACCATGAGGGAAGTTGTTCACATGCTCACCAATCCTCCTCCAGCCGTCTGCTCCAAGCCTGCCACTCTCTCTTTAGTCTGTAGTGGAGTCTGACCCAAATGTTTCCATGGAATACAACCTGTTACTAACCGTAATAAGGCTGTGAATAAATGTTTCAAACATGTATCTTAAAGGTGGTGGTTGGTCTTTCCTGCTTGTGAAAAATTTTACTGCAAATGGTCTTTGTAAGCTTGTTTCTGTTGAAGAAGTAGCACTTCGCCTCTCTGCATCAGTATTTACTTGTCGATATTGTGATTTTTACAACACTTGGCCTTATATTACGAGACTCAGTCTACAAAAAATTCATTCTGTTAGACAAGTTGATGGACTAGTAATCAAGGGGAAATCATGTGCTTGGCCTCCACGTTTGCCATTGAAACATAAGCTGGAAACAGCAAGAAGATAAACGAAATGGATATGAAGAATCCAATCCTTACCCACATACCGTTTCATCAGTTCGTCATTTGCCATTCAATTTTGGTGGTCGTTCGCATATTTGGCAAATCTTAACATATTCCGAATGAGAAAGACGCAGAATATTCAACGCATATATCAACTCTTAATCATCTCCAAGAGGTCAGCTTGTGCTTATTATCTTTTCTCTGGCATTTTAAACCTGACCAATTATTTTTAATGTTTGCGTCTGTTTTAATAGAAATCATCATTATGAGAATTATTAAAAGGGAATTACAATGCTCTTTTACATGTTTTACAATATTTTGAGTTGATTTATTGATTTTTTCAAATATTTCCCAGAACGGTTTTTCCTGAACCGCCAACTTCAAACGGTAATACCTTTTTTCTTCTAAGACGAAAGAAATGATCTCTAACGGACCCCAAATCTAGCGGTCAGCGACAAGGTTGTTTTTCTTATGGGCCAATTGGGCCAAGTCGTTGGGGTACACTACAAAACGTGCCTACAGGGCAGAGATATACGTTACAACAAGAAGCGCTTTCTCCCGTTGCAAACTAATACATCACAATGTGGCAGAAGACACGGATTCGGCAAAGCATATGATAACGAATGTGTCATCTGCCCTGAATATTGTCTTATATATTGTCATATGAGCATTTTCTTCGCGGCGTCTTCCTTTCCAGGCACACTAAGGACCTCATAACAGAGAGAGAGAGAGAGAGAGAGGTGGATCACTTCCATCAAGCAGAGATTTGACAATGCTACCTGCGCTTATACCTGGAGATGAAAGAGAGTAGCTCAAGATCAAATATCACGCACCAATTTCTTCTAGAGCGATTGCTAAAAGAAAAAGCATCTATTTTTAGTCTTTCGTAATGAAAGCAATCTGACATTATTCACCATCAACATAAGGTTAATTATGGGTATCATAATTCTATTAGGATAAATTTATCTATGAACATAGACAAATAGAAACAATTAAAAGTGTGAGAATAGAAATAATATAAGACAACTTAGAGATATATTAGTTTGAGTTCAAGAAGCCAGGGTGAGTAGAACAAGATAACATGAGAGATGCAAATTTAGATGATAATTCAAGTACAAGAATACATATGGATAGATACTAGAAACAATTTTGTAGCTTCCATTTTCTTAGATTTTCTTAGCAGTAGAGGGTAATTCTTCTAATGTCCATGAGGATACAATAAATTATAAGATTGATTTTGTAAACCTAAGAAAAAATCAGTTATTCTCATATTGTATTTAATAGTGAAAAATTAGGTTTTCTCCATCTATGTAGCAAATTTTATACCGAACAACATAAATCTTTGACATTCTCTTTTGATCTCTAGCCTTTGCTATTATTTTATATGTTTGATCATGAGAAGTGCAATCATATATTGGCTTTGGATTGTAGATTTCTTTCCTCCAGCTATCATTGCATTGTAAAAGCATTCGGACAAAAACTGTATTAATGCTCTAAATCCATGAACCAGCTTCAATAACAGATCAAAATTAGTTCGTAACGTACCGTGATTTGCTCTTGAATGAATTCTTAGACTTCTTGTTTTCCATTCCTCCACTGCCCTTCTTCTGCTTCTTCTCACTCATGTCACTCTGGAAAAACTCCCGCATTTCTTCTGTCCTCGGTTGAGATCTTTTGGACGGAGGCTTTGATTTCTTGGCGACCTTTTTGACTATCTTTCCGGCATCTTGTGCCCTCTTCGCAGCCTTTGCTGCTTTTGCCCGTCGATGACCCAGATCAACTAATGATATTCCAGTCTTTTCTTTCTTATTTTTCCCGGAACCCTGCAATGTTTGCAACTAAGTGAACATATACTTTGAAAAAAGCTGGTACAAAGATTTAGCTTAATCATCAGTAAAGTGAAAAAGCAATGGTGTTTACGGATTATCCTTCTACACGCACATGATGCACATTTTTTCCATATCCATAATGTGCATATCCACAAAGTCACTGGATGTGGCCGTCTTTTTATATCCAATCTCCCAAGGCAACAGAGTTCCTTTATGTGAATGTATAAATTAAATACACAGAAGAGGAGATACATACAACTGATTTCTCAACCTGCTCTTCTTCTTCCTCCAACATCTCTCTGGCTGCTTGTAACTTTCTACGCTTTTTCCGGGGCAAATTTTTCTGTTCAACAGACATCAGGATAGCCAGAATCCTCAAATACGTACCTTCTAAACTAAAGATACAAAACCTAACTATTAAAAAGCTACCTCTCGCTCTCGCTTCCTCTTCTCCTTCAGTTTAAGTTGTTCAGCCTGTTGGGCACTGACAACCTCACTCCCATAACCTTTTTCTTTCGTTGTTGATGCCTGTCAAATGAGTTGCAATCTCCATGTCATTAGTTGGATGCTAATATCATTCATTATTAAATTTCAAGTTATTTGAAACTGCATTCAGAAATAACATTCAATGCATAACTTGGAAAAGTGTTCAACCCTCACTGAAGGAATACCAAAAATATCACCCATGCATATAATGCAAGTCTTCAAATAGCTTACTCCCCCTCAAAACATTGTTGGAGATCCAGGCACTTCACCATATGATTACCAGAATTCATGTCAAACATATTTCATTACCAAATTCATGGGGGAAGAGGGCATTTTCTTTTATGTACAAAATATATCAGATTATTGTCTCCTCTTCAATCATAGAGCAAAGATGAAACATCAATAATACAGAAACATGTTCAAGAGCAACAATGTATATCGAGTGTTTGTTCAAATGAGACTACCAGCAAGTGACAGAAACCTCACAAGCAAATAACGATGATACAAGAATAGTTACCTTTGCTGCTTTTTTCACAAGCTTCTTCTCCTTCTCCGTTACAAACCATGTTCTTTTAGGGCGTGACAAAATTTCATCCCTATGTGCAATCATATTTTCTGCCTACAAGTGAAAAAAATGTTAATAGAAAAAAAAAATTGCTTATGATAGGCACCAGACAATCTGCTTAAAATAATGATCATTCAGAAAATGCCAGGACAGGGAAATAAACAATTATAGCAAGTAATTTAGCCATAACCATTGAATAAGTGCAGCATTCTACTTTCAAAGGCATTAGCATATAAGTAGTCTAGATGGTGCAGTACAAGTACCTTTGCTGCTTCCATTTCAGCTTTCCTCAAAGCAATCTCTTCCCTGCAGCAATGCAAAACCTCAGTCCAGATAAGAATTTAAATACTTCCTACAAAAACTAAGAAAATGAAGCTCTGTAGGAACCTTTCTTCTTGAAGAATAGAGGCAACTTGATCTTCCATTTTCTCAATTATTTGAAACCACTTAGCAATTGATTGCTCTGCAACAATACGGCTCTTCAACTTTGAACCAGCCCTCTTTGCCTGTTACATTAACAAGGCCTCCTAGTGAGTCATATCAGGATCAATCGATGATGCAGATAAAGGAAATAAATTGCAAACTGTTTCCAATTAATCATTCTTTCAACGATCTTATGTCAAATCCAATAGCTAATCTCAGAAATGGAATCTCAGTTGAACTATCAGAATAGCTCCAATGAATGAAATAAAAATGATAAAATTGTCTCTACTAGTATACTATAACCAATAAAGATTTAGAAGAAATATAGTCTAATGTAATCAATAGATACAGGAAAAAGTCAACAGAATCGAGGAAGAACATGGCTCACAATTGCTTTTAAAAGAGAGCGATCATTATCTGTCACAAATGTAACAGCATAACCTTCTCTACCAGCTCTAGCTGTACGACCCACTCTATGAACATAGCTGTATAAAAAGATGAATTAATTTATGCTTTGGAATAGAAGTATGTCAAAATTGGTTTTGTTAAAAACTACAGAAACGCACTTACCTTGTCAGCTCACGAGGGCATGCATAATTAATAACTGTTTGAACACCAATAATGTCCAGTCCCTGCAAAATGTGAAGGGTCAATGTAATGAACATAAATGTTCTCAATACTAAAACATGAAATAAAGAGGTAAAACTTAGATGCAACAAAAAGAGCCAACATTTGTCTTTGTTCAAAACTTAATCTCAAAAGCTACATTAAAACAGAATGAGAAAAAAAAGAGAAGGAGATAATGACGTCCTGAAGCGAGCAATATTCATTAGAGAATGATGAAAGTGTAAAGCATAATATCTCCACTAACCCGAGCAGCAACATCCGTTGCAATCAAAAAATCAACTTGCTGTGTTCTAAAAAGTTCCAAAGCCTATACCAAGACACCATTGGTCAGACTTGGGAAAAAGAAAAGGAATTGAATAACCAATATAGGATAATATAACTTCATAAGTAACCTACTCACATCGAGACGCTGAACTTGAGTAAGATTTCCATGAAGCTCAGCAGCTTTGAAGCCAGCTAATCCAAACAAAATCTTCAATCTATGTGCAGCTTGCTTAGTTCCACTGCCCAATTTAAATTCACCATGAGATCCAAATAATCAACGAGTCTCAGCATCATACTTCAATTAAAATAAGAAAAATATCTCAAACTCTAATTTTGTTAATCAGTCTTTTGAATCAAGATCAATTTTACCAGTGAACGGTAAAGGAAAGTTTGTGTCAGCTTCAGATGAAGGTATTTAGAACTATTGTAAATTCAAGAACAAAAATTTTAATGAAGTTGTAATGAACAACCTAAAGATGATCACTTTGGATGTAAAAGTTTTTGAACACAGTGCAAGTAGAACAGCCTCCTGGTTGACCTCACGCATCCTGCGTATCCTGACCACCCTACAAGCGAGAAAGTCATCCTCTTAAAAGTTAGAAAGAATATCCAACAATAATTTGTAAAAAACTTCATCCTAAAATGCATAAATAACAAGAAAAAAGATAAAAGGGATGAAGAAGGGGATTGGATGAAATACTCCTCAGTCAATGTTGCTGGTCGTTTTGCAGATGGATCAGCAGAAAGACGCAGTGGTTTAGTTAGAGAAAGTTTAATAAGTTCATTAATTTCTTCAGTCATTGTAGCTGAGAAAAGCATGGTCTGCCTCCTTTTGGGACAAAGTCGAACCTGCAATAAACCAAGACCAACTCAGAAAAGGTAACAATAGCAATAAACAATATACTCACATTAAGCAATGATTGATTCATTGAAGTGAGATAAACCAATGACTTCAATACTCACATGTTTATGCAGCTATTCAAGATGGTCTCGATTAACTTAGATTTTTCTCAAGAAAGGCATTATAATTCACTTCAGTTTGTTTAAATCATTACCCAAGGTAACAACAAGCAGCATCACTCCTAGGCTCACATTTTAAAAAGCAATCATACTTCTAAGTTCTATGGAATATGATAGCAAGTAAAAAGTAAATTACAAGGAAAACTGTGACACTGCTGCACTTTTTACCAGGAAATAATACTCTTACAGATTGGTAAAAGTTACTGCAGATACAACAGTCAAATAGACAAACAATTAACTGTCAGAAGTACCAGTTCATGAATTTCAGCACTAAACCCAAGCTCAAGAAGACGATCTGCTTCATCAAGGATTAGAACTGCAAGATCATCTAGATCCACAGACATAGTGTTGCGTAAATGATCTATCATTCTCCCTGGAGTAGCTACAACAATATCTGGCATGGATCTCAAGGCAGATTCTTGCACCTGGAATTAAAGGTGTCATGCTGAATACTAGTTTCAATACATATAAGCAAAAAATTATCAGCAACAAGAAGAAGAAAAACACTGATTTGCTAGTAAATGGTCCAAATAGAACAGATTTTTGCTTTGCCTTTGAGCCAAAAACATACCCTATTTTTAAAGCTACACACACATATAGAATACCACATTCTTTTTTAAAAAAGAATTATTTATTGCAAATCACAAGCTACAGTATCATGATAATAATTTTGGATTAAGAGAACCTCATGGACACAAGGAGATCACCTCTCTAGTGTATTGAAGAATTCCAAAATACAAAAAGAAAAAAAAGGCTTGAATATTCATAACCATGAAAATTTTTTGGATAGAATTAAGAAAGCAATGCCAGGGAACGAAAAAAATGAATGAGAATTGCTAAGCACGACATTAATCAAGAAGAAGCTGACCTTTGTAGAAAGCCCACCAACAATCAAGCAACATCTAATATCTGTAAATTGAGCGAGTTTCTCTATCATACTGTGAACCCTGCAATAAATGTATAGAATGAAAAAAAACATATTAATTGACACTTATAAGTCAAGGGCCCTGCAAAGCAAGCTCAGATCATGAAATTCATATACTCAAAATTATAATGAACAACAAGTTCCTCAATACACATTTTTTTTTTCACAAAAGCATGTACCAATGAGAACTAAGAGTATAAATTTATCTCTTTGGTCCATTTATTTCGCTAAACAGTTCTGTGTGCCACACGTGTCCAAGTATGAAGTACTTCAAAAAATTAAGAAAGAAGAAGAAGAAGTAAAAGCAAATTATGGGACAGAACACTCACTGAACAGCCAACTCTCTGGTTGGTGTAAGAATGAGGACCCTTATAGCTTGAACTCGTTTTGGTCGAAAGAGTAATCTCTCCAAAGTAGGTAAAGCAAAGGCCGCTGTCTGCAGAAAATGATTAAGGAATTAAAGAAACAGGTTCACTGGTGATCATATATTTAAAGAAAGGATTTACCTTTCCAGAACCGGTAATAGCACTTCCACAAATGTCACGGCCGGTGAGTGCCAGTGGTATACAAGCCGCCTACCAAATAAAATAAACGCAATAAATCAGTAAATAGAGAACAATAAATTGCGCAGAAAAATCAAAGCGGGATGAAAAATTGAAACCTGAATTGGAGTAGGCTTAGTGTAACCTAAAGTCTCGCACGCACGAAGAAATGGGCGAGATAAATTAAGTTCCATAAATGAATTAGCATGGAACGAAGCTCCTTCAGCTGGTGCAAAAAATGATTTCGATTCGTCCGCATTAATCGTATCATCTTCATCTTCTTCTGATCTATAATCTTCCTAATAAAGAATAGATTCTTAAATTAACCTTAAAAACAATAATTTACAGTTGTAATTAGGTACGAGATTAAGGAACAAGCTGTAGATACTTGTCTGTGGGGTTCTGAATCGGAGGTGCTGATATTGTCTTCCTCTTCAGGAAGAACTAGCGGAAGCGAACGTTGTTGAAGAGCTTTAGATATCTTATAATCCACGGAGGTAGTGCTTCTACGAGCGTGTTCCTCTGCGACTGATTCAGAGTAAGCAGCAAAGTCCCATGGTGATTGTCCATTTCCTTTTGAGACTTTCTTCTCTGCATCTTGTTCATCATCATCATCTTCGTCATAGCTATCGTCTCCTTCTCCTCCTTCTTCCTCTCCTTCTCCTTCCTCTTCCTCCTCCTCTTCTTCTTCGTGTGATAATTCTCGTTCTTCGTCGCTCGGAGGCTCAAATACAAAACTTACAGCCATGGTGCACCTGCTTGGGGAAGGGTTTAAGAGGTACCAGACGCCTTACGTGTTCTGTTATGCTAGGGTTTTAATTTTTTTTTCCCAGGACGAGCTGATGATTTTATGTGCACGCTCCTTGCATTTTCAAGCCATCGAATATTTGTGACCGCTCGATGTACGCTTCCAATACCATTAAGAACCGTTAGATGGTCATTGGAGGCCAATCATGCTAAACTAAAATTTAGGCTTCGTCTCATTCAATAACCATGATGAGTAAAGATAAAATTATGATGGTATCTTTTTTATTAAAAATTATTTTATCTGATAATTTTTTTATTAATTTTAATTTAAAAATTTTATCTAAAATTAAATATTAATATTTTATTATCTAATTTTAATTTTAATTTTTTATTTAAAATTAAATATAAATATTAATTATTTTAATTATATAATAATTTATGAAAATTAAGTTTTATTATTGTTTAATGATATAATTTTAATAATATCTATAATTTAAGAATTTTATACAAAATCAAATGTAAATATTAAAATTTTTATTATTTAATTTTATTTAATAAATATTAATTATATTAATTATATAATAATTAATATAATTAAGTTTTACGGTTTTAATTTATATTTATAATTTAAATTTTTGATTTAATATTAAATATAAATACTAATTATTTTAATTATATAATAATTTAATATATTAAAACTAATTTTTATTATTATTTAATTATATAGTTTTGATTTATATTTAATTTTTTATTATCTAATTTTAATCTAAAAATAATATTCAAAATTATATATAAATATTAATTATTTTATTTATATAATGAAATTAATTTTAATTGTTATCTAACAATATAATTTTAATTTATATTTATAATAAATAATTTTAATTAACAAATTAATATAACCATGTATTTTTTATATAATGATTAAATATTTATTGTTTTATTTTTATTATAATATAATTTTAATACTGTAACTATGATAGTATATGATAATAGTATGGACACTTCTCTAGAATAATTTAAATATTATATAATATATTTAGATTTTTAGTCGAATTTGAAAATCCTCCGAAAAATGATTTGACTAAACTCTTAACTATATTCATTTTCTCCAAAGTTTCAACTTAAGGTTTCATTTATATTTCAATCAAATTATAAAATGAATTCCTAAATGAATCCAATATCCAAGTGTTTTCAAGGCTTACACTCAAACCTTTACAATATTAATCCTCACAAATTTTTTAAATACAAATTAATCTTCAAGGATTAATCACACATCAATCCTACAATGATAAAACCTAATCCCTAGGTTGTAGGAATATAAACAAGAAAGTATTTGAGGAATACAAGCTTAAACTTACTTGAAACAGATGAATAATTCTAAAAGAAAATTGCTCCGCAAAGTTTAGCACGTTAGAAATGAAGTGTATTGAAAGTTTTGACAAAAATTATCCGTTTAACAGATTTAAAAGTCTGTTTTATAAGTCGCTTACGACTATACTATTTTTGTACGCCCGTACGGATTTAAATTTTACCGTTAGAAAATAAGATAAAAATGTGGTATGGTCGTACCATCACTTGGTACGCCATACCAAATCAAATTTCCTGACAAGCAATTTTCCTACGAGCTCGCGTACGGCCGTACCACAAATGATACGTCCGTACCAAAATAGGTTTACTGATAAACCATTTTCCTGTGAGCTCGTGTACGGCCGTACCATCCAATGGTACGCCCGTACCGAAACCAATAACACAGTACTCACTAGGTATGGTCAGCCGTATGGCCGTACCACTTAACTACACTATTTGGTATGGCCGTACCAAAACTGATACGCCTATACCAACACAGAAAATATTATGAAAAATTGTAAATAACTTAATTAATTCACACGTGACTCAAACATCAAAACCTAGGATCTAATAAAATTGTAAGAAAATTTGAGTGTGAATAAGTATATTTTTATTTTAAATTTAATTTATTAAAATTAATTTTTGTTATCTAATTTTATACAAAAATAAATAATAATAATAAATAATAATTAAGTAACAATTTATTAAAAAATTTATTAAAATACTTATTGACAATGTAAATAATCTATTTTAACCTTTGAAATAAATTAAATATTCATAAATTTTGATGATGGTCAAATTTTCAACAACTTATTTATGCATGGGAATCACGGTAAATTGTTATTTCTTTTTTCATAATTATATTCATAAATTTTTAGTTTTTTTTCTTCCATGTATAAAATATAAATTATAGTTTATAGTTATCATAAATCAATTTTTTTATATTATGATATACATATAATAAATATTATTTTATGAATTCTTACATATATTTATTGTTATTGTTTGTGCATGTTCGAGTGTAATATTGATCATAAATGAGTTATCAAAAATACATCGTGTAAGATACGTACATCAATGTATTTACAATCTCTTTATTTTTATTCTAAAAAACTAATTTTGACCCGATATGTAACTTAAATACCATTTATTTTATTGTTATTTATATATTAGTCTATGATATTAATTATAAACAATTCATCAACAATACATCCCTAAAATAAATTACATGAATGTACATGTAATTTATTTGTTTTATTTATTTTTAATTGTATATTCATTAATCAAGAGTAATCTATTAAAATATTTTAATAATCATAAAAATAATTAATGAGAATAAATTATATTATACTATATATGAAATTTATGAATGAAAACTAATTATATATTAAATTAAAATACAATTTATATTTTATATGTGTTACACCCACATTAGAGACCCTATGAGTTATACGTAGATACGTATCTAGGGATGTATGTGCATGTGTACGTGTGTTTATGATTACTGATGACTTGCGTATGTGAATGAATGTATAATGCGTATATGTGTATTGCCTTATTGGCTTGACTGTGTGTCGTCGCCTTGTTGGGAAGCATGTCTTCTTGGTTGGATGAGGGACGGCTTGTATTTGTGTTTAGGAATGTGATTGGAAGTGTATTTTAGGTTGGTATGAGCGTTGGGACAGGTTTCGGGCGAGTTCGGCTTGCCAAATAGGCAAGTTGTGTATTTTGGGGAGTGGTACGGGCATACGGGTTGGCCGTACGGTCGTACGAGGCAAGCAGAAACAGGGTACTGAGGGCCTCGAGTGCGTACGGGCGTACCACATGGGCGTACGGCCGTACCGTTGCTCGCAGGAATCAGGTTTGCTCGCAGGAAAAACATTTGGGGACAGATGAACAGTACCCGTACGGGCGTACCAACAGGTGGTACGGCCGTACGACAACTCGCAGGAGTTGTGGGTATCAGGTTTTTAGAGTCGGTACGGGCGTACCAATGTCCGTATGGCCGTACGCGACGCTTAAAAAGACTTTTAAGGCTTAGAAACTGATGGGTTTTGCTTAATTCCATTCCTTTTTCTTAAGCTCAAAACGCCCTAAACCCTACCAAATCACTCTCTAAGTGATTCTAAACCCTTCTAGTGTCCGGGAACGCGAAGTAGAAGTTAACTACGGGTAGAGACAGGATCGTTGGCTATAGCTAGAGGTTGCTTGCGATTGAGGTTAGTGCTAGT
>CANYBF010326237.1:0-15359 GCA_948192965.1 Dalechampia spathulata
CAGCACATCCCTCACAGAATAGTGACAGAATGAAGAAACTTGAAGAAAACGGGAAATTTACCTTATTCCGGTGGCTTTTCTTCCTTGATCTTGCTTGATTCCGTGTTTAGGGAGCCTAAACTAACCAAATTTGTCACTAAATCCAAGTGATTTTATTAATTAGGGGCCTAATTAATTGAGTGGAAATTTTAGCTGAGTTTTTGGTGCCATTAGAGAGCAAATTTCGGATCCATCTTACAGACCCCAAGCTCTATATTTATAGAACAATTTTTGGGCGTGGCAATTTTGTAATTTTGGCCCGGATTTGAAGTGATGTGTGGCACACATCATGTGATGTGCGCCACACATTGCTAATGTGTTGCGCACATCACTTTTGTCCTGACATGTGGGGCCCACTGTGGTTGCTTTCGGGACGCTCCCCAAAGCGTATAAGTGTTATTTGACGTAAGGAACAACTTTATAGAAGGAATTTTTTCCAAATTCGGTCCCGAGAAGGCTCCTGACCAAACGTCTTTTTATGCAACATGCGGTGCACATAAGGTGATGTGCACCGCACATTACATTTTTACCCCATGCGTACCGGCTCGTACGGGTAAAATCGGATGCGTACAATATGTCAACCAAAGTGTAATCGACATTCTGAGAAACTTTGCAGTTATAAGTTTTCTCAAATTCGGATCCGAACACTGAGTTTTGGCTAATGGGTCCAATTCAGGGTTGGCGATCCAATTTCGGCCCAAAATGGCATTTGACGTGCCAGAAGGTCATTTTTCATGCAGATATCAGCGGAAATGTATTCTATGTGTCCAAGACACTTAAATGGGTGAATTCGGGCGGTGGGCCCATCTGGGTACTATTCATGATGAATAGTACCCTTGTGGGCCCCACAGCATAAAAGTGCCCGAAAAGTGGCAAATAATGTGCCAGGCATTCGGCCTCATGCGAGGCAGCAGATAAGATGTGTTCTGTGCATTCAGAATGCATTAAAGCGGATGATAGTGGGGAAGTGGGCCCCACTAGCGTTTAGCGGGCCCTACGGCGTGGTGAGCCTAGAAATGTGGCATTCGGGATGCCATGGGGTATGCCTTGTGTAAGGCAATAGCGGAATGTATTCTGTAAGTACAGAATACCCAAAATGGGCTAATTGAGGAAGGCGGGCCCTACCCATATACTATTCACAGTGAATAGTAACCTAGGTCCAAAATTCAATATTTTGCATTCTGTATATCCTACCATACGTAGGCAGGTGTGAAATGTATTCTGTAAGTACAGAATACATAGAATAAGAAATAGGGGCAGTGGACCCCACAGTGTGGTGGGCCCCGGGAGATGGCATTTATGATGCCAAGCGCTGTGCCTTGCGTAAGGCAACTGGGAAATGTATTCTGTAAGTACAGAACACACAGAATAGGCTGTTTAGGGGTTGTGGGCCCCGCTTTTGTCTGGTGGGCCCCCACCTATGCACTATTTATGGTGAATAGTGCCTAGGGCCAGAAATGCAATACTTTGCATTACAAGTGATTTGCCTTATGTAGGCAATAGGGAAGAGTGTTCTGCATGCGCAGAATACTCAGAATACGTGGTGGGTCCTGCCAGGCGCCATGGTGGGCCCCATCAGTCCTGAGATGTTCTGCGCACCAGAACACACAGAGGAAGACACAGGGGTTTATGTACATAATCGGGATCAATACCGGGGACTAAATCCTAGCCGAATCAACAAAGATCCAAAATTATACGACGGTGAAAAGTGAGGATCAACAGTGCAGTTTAATTCCCTACTACTATGTTATCTTTTACTTAATAACATATGCTAAAACTAAAAAAAGAAAAGAAAAATAGTATGTGTTCAAACAAACATTGGTTGGTTTGAGTGGTATGACACTCAAACTCGTTAAGCAGATTATGCATGGAGCCATTGATGATTGAGAGAATTTGCCCTTTTTGCAGGTTGTTGTAAGTTCGAACAAAAACACATTATTCAAAAGGAACTTAACACTTTTTACCTTTGCTGATTAGTTTTAAGTGGATCGGACCTAAACACCCCTTAAGCTGCTATGGTGTATGGAGCTATTGGCAATAGGAGAGTATCCCCCTTTTAGGCTGATTCACATCTTGACTTTATAGTTCTTGAAATTTAAATTTCCTAAAATTTAGTTTTTATTGGAATGCATGAAAAAACAAGGCAATAGATGCTTAGCGGGTTAGGGATTTTTCTGCTATATGTTGATTATGTTATGATATTTTGCTTGGACATAATGTAAAATGGTTATGCAGAATTGTTGATTGGCTGAGAACCTCGTATTTTATTATGGTTTGCTGAATAGTTAGACTGTTTTGATGAAATACTTATGCTTAGGAATTAAAAATGACTATTATTTCTTTGGCTCTTATTGCTTTGATTGAATTGGTTTAAGAATTTGATTAGAAGAAGGGATTTGGAATGCTTGACGGCAAGCATTGAGCAAGTTTGGGGGTATATGATCGAGTGTCAAATTGCATATTTTTCATGTATAAAATAGTTTATTTTTTATTAGGAATTTGACTAGAATAGTTAACTTAGTTATATTTTTGTATTTTGCAAGTAAAAATAGGAAAAAGGTAAAAAGGAAGATAAAATGACATTTTTACTATGTTTTGAGATTAAAAACGGAATACAAGGCTGTATAACCAAAGATTATATGCATAAGAGGGAGCGCAAGGACCTGATGAAGCTGATTTTCCATTTTAAATTTGAAAAATAGATAAGGAACAGATTTGGAAGTTTTTATCAAAAGATAAGATTGACATTTATTTATTTATTTTATTTAGTTTATTCTACTCTTATAAATAAGAGATTTGTTCTTATTATAGGTAGTGTGGAATATTAGGAATTAAAATTATTCTTATTTCATTCTTTTTAATTCAAGTTTTACTTTTATTCTTTCTTTGTTTTATTTTGTATTGCCTCCAATGATGCTTGGCTAGGCGTTTTTGTTTCCCAATTAGAAGCAACATAATTAGTTTATTAAAGATCATGTGAGATCAAAACGCTTTTAATTCTAATGGTAAATCATTATTCATTTTAACTTAGTAAATCATAGAACCATTATTATTTTCGAAGGTATGTGAAAAGAGCTCATCACATATGTTAAATTATAATATATTGCTATATGAGTTGTTTGATCCGTAATTGTCACTCGACTTGCTAGAGTAGCAATCAAAGTGTTAATAGAGGTAAAAGGGATTTAAATTTCTTTATGAGTTTTGACAATCTAGTTTGAACATGGCAGAACTGGTTCTTAAGTGTTAACTTGAGTCTAATCCTTTATGCTATTTCTAGAAGATTATATGTGAATCTTATTCCACTGTGTTTATTCAAGAACTAGAGCAGTAATCAAAGTGTTAATTGAGGTAAAAGGAATTTAAATTTCTTTGTGAGTTTTGACAATCTGGTTTGAACATGGCAGAGCTGGTTCTTAAGTGTTAACTTGAGTATAATCCTTTATGCTATTTCTAGAAGATTGCATGTGAATCTTATTCCACTATGTTTATTCAAGAACTAGAGAAGATTGTAGAGCTGCTTCCAGATTGTCTTAATAATAAGGAAGAATTGGTTCGCTCGAGGCTATTCCTTGGCGTTCTATAATCGACTTAGTGGATTTTACCGTTGGACTATAATTGAATCGATGATCATAATCAGAAAATAAATAATTATGACTTACGGTTGGGGAAGTTTTTCCAAATTGATATTATTCCGAAATTAAATTTCATTTTTTATTTCTTTTTCTCTGATAAATCAAAATTATTTTGATTTTTATTTTTATCATAAAGAATCGAAGGATCATTCTGTTTTTGTGGGATCGATCCTTCTTCCACTACTGAAAAAATTATTATATTTCTACATTGGGGAAGTAGGAATTAATTTGATGATTTCAACACCCAATCAATTTTTATTCTTTTATAATATCAACCATTTAGAATGTTGATCCATCCAATTTACTCTTGCACTCTACAATTCAATATGGTGTAAATCTTTAGTTTATAATGATGCATAAGGGGAGGGTTGAAAAAGTCTAAATTAATGGAGCACCCTATCAAGTTGGTACAATTCCATGATATGAATACAAATCATTGGAACAATCTCCAAATATGTTACCTCTGTAAACATTGATGATGCAAAACCCTTCTTTATTGTAAGGCTCCTATATGATATGGGTAACAACATTATCATTTCATTATGTAAAAGCATATATAAAAGACATTGTAAAGGAGATAAAGATTTTTAAATACATCATTAGTTTATGATAGATCAAGTGTTAATAACATGTTAAAAAGGAGATGAGTTAAGATCTCTAAAATATATTTATATGCACTCCATCCATAATGAAAAATAAAATAAAAATGAATTTATAATCACTAAAATTATACTTTGAAAATTATATAAAATGAATGTAATTTAATACCTTTTTCAGTAAGATGCATTTTATAAAGGGAGATTAAGTGTAATTTGAGGAGATAGGAATGGTAATCCTTCCCAAGCCTAAATCTACAAAATGAATAATGAACCAAGAAACTAATAGATATATATAACCATCACATAGCTCATTGTATAGTCAAAGCTTTCTAAGAATGTGAAATAAAATAAGTTTATATAGTATTGCATTTTTGGCCATACAAGAGTTGTAAGATAGATGTCTTAACATAACAATGTAATAATAACAACATTAAGAGTGAGATGACTAAATTGTTGTACAAGCCAAGTTTGCTTTAATCTCATACCCTTTATAGCATTTGTAGATGGCATAACCCTAAGCAATTGTTTTCATATTGCATCTCAATCATGTGAGCTATGTCCAATCAAAGAACAACCATCAACAAAAAGTCTTTTAATGACAACAACATTCTGTAATATCACTATGCACTTAGCCTCTAGTAAATGGGAAGTATGAGTTTCGAGTTTTCATCTTTCAACTCATGTCTTTTTTGAATTCCCTCTAGTCTGGCCAGGATCCTTTTTCTTTGAAATGTATGTTACTGATACATGTTTATTTCATTTGAAAATTTTAGCTATAAAATAACTAAGAGCTTCCATTAAGACCAAACTACTGCTCTAATTTTCCCCACCAAAATCCTTAAAATCTTTAGATGTAAATTAGGTTATTAATGCATGTTTTTATTTAAGGCATAGAAAAAATAATATCTTTCCATATAGGAAAGCCATAGGCTATAAGTCCCAAGGCACTCCTTATATATCTTAAACCATTCATTTTGGGAAAAGAGAGAACTAGCTAAAAAATTACCTTACTTTCTTTAGGCTATTTTTATAGTTAAAAAAGTTTTCAAAGATAATAAAGATTTTTCTCAATTAAGGAAATTATTTTAATTATAATTTTAAAAATAAATTATTTTTGAATGATTGGATAGATTAATCATAAATTTTTAAGAAAATTAAAACATATGAAGAAAAGAAGAAAACAAAGAATACCTAAAGTAAAAAGGGTAATCTTAATGGCATTTTTCATTTTTACCATTATATTAAACCCAATAACTTATGTAAAGCATAACAAGTTGCATCAATAGCTCGTATCATATAAGAATAATTATGTCATGCAACTTATGTGCTAAATCCAGATTTACTTCTTTTTGTATTCTTATTTAAAATCATCTCTATGATTATTATTGTTATGTATGAAATGTATAATTAATTGTTAAGTTTCAAACAATCAAACACATGAAGGCAATCATATTATCATATAGTAGAATAATAACATTTTTTTAAAACTTGTCAAAATTAATGCCATCCAAATCAATTGTGTAGATTGGATGTTACCTCAAACTTAATATCCTATTTCTTTCATTTGATTTGAGATGTAGCATTGTCAAATAATGAATATGCTTTACTAGTATCTACACAAGCAAATGGGATGAACAAGATAAAGGGAATGGTAGTTCCACATGATCTAATCATCTAGAGTTAGATTGTAATTTTTATTTTCTTAAAATGAATAGTAAGGAGTGCATAAAAAAGGGTGCGGGATTTATGTGTTTAATTTTGTATTGTCATGCATAAAAATCCTAAGCACATATATTATGTATATATAAGAGAGGTTAATTTTAACCCTTAAGATTAGTCAAACCTTCCATTTCAATTAAATACTATATTTAATACATATTAATTATGTATTTAATATTTATATTATCATATAATATAATATATATATATATATATATATATATATATATATATTATTTTAAATCATATTATCATATAATGCAACATTAAAATAATATATACATACATCCATATTTTATTTATTTATTTAATATTACATTTATTTATAATATAATATTAAATTATATATATATACACACACACACACATAATAAATTTTAATTTTCTAAATACAATTCTAGCTTATCCATCGTATTCTTGGTGTGTGATCTAATAAGATTATATTACATTGGTAGTAGATCTTACTCATTGACAAGCTTACAAGTCATAAGTAGCCTCTAATGAGACATTATGACAGACCCAAGTAATATGAGAATGGTAGTCCATTATCAACCTAATATGCAATACATATCATAATCCTTTTGTCTCATAATATCTTATTTGAATAAAAGACATGGACCATGTCATACTTGCATGGTTCAAATATACTTTATTAATCCTAAAATAAATGATATTGATACTCTATATCAATTCATTTGACAATTATACTCATCAAGAGGGCTAGGAGATATCTTCCCTTAAACAAAGGGATAAATCCTATCTTGATTGTTACCTTCCTCCATATAAGTCATATTATGTTCAAGCATAATCTTTATAATTATCTAATTAAAGATAATGTTTGATTATATCAAAACATAATATTCATTATGTATAATCATAATAATCTCAAGTCTAAGGATTCATAGACATGATCGCTATGAGAATCATTTGTGACTTTAGTTCATGATATGATTTCATTATGAATCTATTCAGTATTTTATTTTCCAATAAAATGCCTATAATTTTTATTTACACTATATAAATAATCATCTCATGATTATCAATCAAAATTATACTAACCATTAATTCTTATATAGAGATATTAGAATACGATAATGTAATATGAAATCATCATAAATAAAAAATAATATCATTCATGAAATAATAATATAATTTTCATAATATTAACCTAGAGCATAACCACCAACATTAATGAGTGTGTATATATTGGATATAAAAATGTCTTTTTATATGAGAGGTTTATATTCCTTTTTAATCTTATGATTTTATCTAAGGAAATGATTAGTGATTCCATAATCATTTTAACCATATCTTAAACTAAAACATTAAAATCATAAATCAAATTTGATGATTTTACTTGATGACATCTTCAAATGAAAGAAAAGCCCTCCTCTTACTCTTTATTATATTTCATTTACTTACTTTTTTATCAGATTTTATTATGTAAATATTTATTTTATTTCTTATCTAGTAATTTTAAAATTTTTGGTATTCTATAATTCTTATGTAGTTATGCTAACAATTGTTTTTTTACTAGAATAATTAAATCAATAACTATTTTCTTATAACTCTTCCTTGGGATAATAGTTGCTAACATAACTTTCCCTTTTTAGAACTTTCAAAGTTGATATCTTTTAATGATTCTTTATGAATACCATGTATTTGAATGCTTATATTCCTTTTAGAATATGATAATGATAAGTTATTAAAATGAATACCATTAATGTATATTGTTATATATGGAATAAGGGTTTATGAATGCTAATATTAATATTGAATGATTGATTTTTTTATCTATGTTCTTAAGGCTTAGTCATAACTGTAACTATTATTCATAAAACAATTACAGTAGCAACTATTTTCTTACAAAGAGTTATTGATGCAACTCTTCCTCAGAAGAAAAGTTGATGTAACTTTTTATTTGTTAAATTTTTTTTATTAAGGCTTACTTATGATGTAATAAGAATAAAAATTGCTTTTTATACATTTATTTATCTTAAATAATGTATGTTATATGTGTTGGTATTGAATGATGCATGTTTCAAATGAGTTGTAAATTAAATAAATGTAATTATGATGTGATTGTATGTATTTTTGTACTTAGGCTTAGGCTAATCTCTATTTTATAGGTATTTTAAGTTTATGTTCATTAATAATCATGTACGAATGTGAACGAATGTTAATGTATTTTATTTTTATTATTCTTTAATTTGATAAATGTAATAATTTAGTTACTTGCTCTTCTAAAATAAACCCATATCTTTCATTTATCCCCTTTTTATAATTGTAAGTTTTTAATATGTGAATGTATATAATGCTCATATGCATGCTTAGAAAAGCATAATAATTAATTAAATGGATAAAATAATCATACAATATAGACATAGTATATCTAACTACTTGAACCCTACTTTAATCTTCTTTCGTAATCATTGAAAATCCTTCAAAAAATATAATTGTTAAATTTTGATCTCCACGATTTTTCCCATATACTATTAATTGATTTTTGAAAAAATCAAAAGATTAAATCTATGAAAATCATTTTGGAAACAAAATCAAATAATATGGTAATAGATAATTATCTTATCTTTTAAAAAATTTTGAAATAATCAATCACTAAGATAATTACCAAATCAAAAAAGATATTTATCTATTAAGATCCAATAATCACGTGAATGATAATTAATCAAAAGATAATTACTTAAAAGAATAAGTCAACATGATTTATTACCATAATAACAATTAACAATAAAATTACCAAGTTAATTTAGTAGTAATTAATTATATGAAAATCCAAAACATGATGTGATTACATATCATATACAATAATAAAGAATATTTAATTCAAACACATAAAAAATTTAAATAAAAAATAATTTAAACAATACTTAAATTTAATCAATTTTGGTATTTATCAAAATCACAAATTTAATAAATACTATAAAAAAATAAAAAAATTATTTAAAATTGATATTGTACCTATGGTAAAGCAAAATAATGAGTTGATGATGAAAACTACGAAAATTTTCAAAAAGGAGTAGTTTCATTCCAAAAGTGAATATCATCATAAATAATGGGCAATTTCTATTTTTGGTGCTTTTAATATTCAAAAATCTGGATTTTGCGTGAATACAAAATTAATTCTAGATTTGGTCTGAAAACCAAGTGGTCGTCGATTTTACCAGCGATCAGTTGACGTGGCCCGTAAGGGTTGACGTGGCATGACACGTGGTGAAAGGTTAATGTTGGTCGGCGGTTATAACAACAAGCATGTTTCAATTCCCGCCCCCCAACATAATGCATTTAAAAAATATTTTAATAAATAATATTTTGTTAATATAAATATATACATAATGATATTGTAATTATTAATTTTATTTTATAATATTATTAATAATAAAATGTAATGATTAAATTTATTTAATAATAAAAATTGAATACAAATTTTAAAAATTAATTATTGTTGGTATTAAGATTATTAAAATGAATAATATTAACATTAAATATTTGTAATATTAATAATAAGTAATAGTAGTAAAAAAATTATAATATTATTAATATTATTATAATATTTTTATTATAATAATATTATATTTTTATATTATATGGAATACTCTTAATATAATAATAATAATAATAATTATTATTATTATTATTAATATCATAATATTATTACAATTATTATTATGAATGAAAAATAATAATTATTATTTATGTAGTATTAATAGTTGTTATAATTATTTAATAAAGAGTATTAGTATTATTAATAAATGATTTGTAGTGTTTTTATTATTAGTATGAGTGTACTTATTAATATTTATAGGTAATAAATGGATTATTATATATTATTTTATAAATGTAAATATAGTGAATCATTTTTGTTGAAAATAATTGTTTGTAAATATTATGTGCATGAAAAATTGATATTGGCATTAGTGTTAATTATAATTATTGTTGTGATATATTATTATTACTATTATAGTTATAGTAATAATTATTAGTATTAGTATAATTATTTATGTAATAAATATAATGATTAATATATGTTATTATGATTTATATATTATTAGTAATTGTTATTGGAGTACTTATTATTTAACAATGATTTTTATTATGTGTATTGATGTTGTAATATTAAATTGTAAAAATTTACATATAATTGTTTATAAGTTTGAAATTTTTGTAATGTTAGTATTGTGTATTATTAATATTTTTGGTACTTATAATTAGCATTATGAATTACTATAATTATGATATAATGAATTAATTATTAATATGAATAATTATTATTATTACAAAGTAGATATTAATGTCTGTGTCACGTGTGAGTCAATTTAAGTTATTTGCCATTTTTATGTTTAATTTTATGAGTGGTACGGGCGTACCAATTCGTTTTGTTATACAGTACGGGCATACAGCTGATCGTACCAATTTAGCTTTATTTCCTTGAGTTTTGTACGGGCGCACCATTGGTTGGTACGGGCGTACCATTGCTCGCAGGAATTTGGTTTATTAGTAAACTTGCTTTGGTACAGGGGTACCGTTGCTCACAGGAAAATTGTTTCTCAGGAAAATTGTTTTGGTACGGGCATACCAATGAGTGGTGCAGCCATTCCTAATTTCCCTCTCATTTTTAAATGTGGCTTTTTAAGTTGGTATGGGCGTACCATGTCTGGTACAATCATACATAATTTTCCAAAAAGGCTTTAAACCCTTTCTAACAACTTTATTTCATAGAGAAAAAATTATTATCATTGTCTAACGACTAGTTTTCTCTATGTAAAGCTTCCTTTGAGCATTCTACTTCATTTATAAGTAAGTTTACTTGTTGTATTGTAATTCTAGCTTTGTAAAATCTCTTGTATTGTATTCCCACAACCTAAGAGTTAGGTTTTGTAATGGTGGGTTGATGTGATATTAATGCTTGGGGCATTAAGTTATAATTGAGAGTTTAATTGCTGTGAGATTGCAATTGTTGTAAAGGTTTGAGTGTGAGCCTGAAAACACTAGGGTTAGGATTCATTTGAGGAATCCTTTATTATAATAATCAATTGAGATTAGTGGAACCCTAAGTGGAAGACTTAGGAGAAGCGAATGTAAGCAAGAGTTAATACCAAACCATTATAAATCGCACATATTGCCATAATTTCGTAATGATTTCATTTGGTATCAGATAATTGGTGCTCATTTGCATTAGAAGTAAAATTCTAGAATGAAAGATCATATGATAACCATTGAAAGTCAATCGTATACAAGACCCCCTTCTTTAATGACACAGATTATCTATATTGGAAGCACTGAATGGAAGTCTTCTTGGAAAGTGATGGTATTGATTTGTTTGATCTAATTAAGAATCGTTTTTCTCCTCCAACAACTACAACAGATGATGTTACAACTATCAAGCCCAAGGCAATTTGGACAAAAGAAGAATTCAAAGCAAATGTGAGGAATAAGAAGGTAATGAATATGATGTATTATGCTATTAGCCATGAGGAATATGAACGAGTTTCATATTGTGTCACGGTAAAGCAAATATGGGATGCCTCAGAGACCCATCATGAAGGCACAAATCAAGTCAGAACCAAGAAGATTCAGCTTCTAACTCATCAATATGAGTTATTTATAATGAAGGAAAATGAATCAATTTTTAAAATGTACAACTGCCTCACTATAATCACCAAGGATTGATGAAATTAGGCAAGATGTACCAAAAGGAAGACATCAACAACAAAATCTTGTAGGTGTTACTTAAGAAGGACTGGGAGGCTAGAGTGACCTCCATTGAAGAAGCAAATGACTTGTCAATATTGTCAACTGATGTACTTCTTGGGAAGCTTCTTACACATGAGATTACCCTTAAGCAAGGGGTAGAGGAAGACAAGCAAAGAGGGATTGCACTTAAGGCTTCAAAAAAAGAAGTTGCCTCTTCCACAAGTGAAAAGGAGATTGATGATGAAGTGGCCTTCCTCTCCAAACTTGTCAAGACTCTTCTTATGAAGAAGAAGAAGTTTGAGAAGGATGGTAAGAAGTTTGAGAAAGATGGTAAGAAGTTATTGAGGTAAGATGGGACTTGAATCAAAGGGATAACTTTCGAAGGAATCAAACCATTTGCTATGAATGCAACAAATCAGGACACATAAGGAGCGAATGCCCTTGCCTCAACATATCATCCAAGCCTTTCAAAAAGAAGGCATTAAAGGCTACGTAGGATGACGATAGTGAATCCAATAAGGATGTGTCCGATGATGAAGGAGCAACTAATCTTTACTTCATGGCATTCTTGGATGATGAGGAAAATGATGAGGTAACAACATCATCTCAATCTTATTATAGCAATAATGAATATGATGATGATGATGATGATGAATGTAATGTATTAGAGGAACTCCTAGGAAAGTATGAAAACATAGCTAGGAAGCATCAATCACTTAAAGCTAAGTATGCATGCATTTTAAAAGAGAAAAATGTTTTACAAAATGAGTTTGATTCTTGTAAAACAAAGCTTGAAAGTTTTGAAAAGGAAAACAAGTCTTTAAAGGATGATAATGCCAAGCATTTGAAAGAAAAAGATTTATTAAAAGACAATCTTTCTAGGTTTGAACAAGGAGGTATTAAAATTGATTCTATTTTGAAACACCAAAAACTTAGTGGTAATAAAGAGGGTATTGGATTTAATCAAAACTCCTCTTACACCTCTAAGGGGACGGTCTTTATTAAAGCTTCCATTTTAACACAAAAACCAAATGATTTTAAAAAGAAACATGTTTGATCTAAAGTAAATAGAGTGCATACACATAAAATGCATCATTTTTCATGTTCATGCAATCATAATCATTCTCATACATCCAAAAGGAAATATGTACATAACCATTCTAGATTTAAGAATATTATATGTCATTATTGTAATAAAAAGGGACATACAACTAATATATGTTTTATTAGAAGAATGCATGGGAATGATGATTATGTTCATGCTTCTAACCCAAAAGGACCTAAATACATTTGGGTACCTAAAAAGAAATGAATGCATTTGTGTCTTATAGGTTTTCTTGAGCTCCAAAGTTAGTGAAAACAAATAGTATCTCGATAGTGGATGCTCAAGACACATGACCGGTAATGCAAGTCTTTTCTCCAACCTCAAAAAATAGGATGGCGATAATGTCACTTTTGGAGACAATGCCAAAAGTGAAGTGATTGGAATTGGTAAGATTGGTAAGGAATCCAACTTTTCGATAAATAAAGTATTGATGGTTGAAGGGTTAAAACATAACTTACTTACTATAAGCCAATTTTGTGATAATGGCTATAGGGTTGTCTTTGATCCAAAAGGCTGTTTTGTTTATAGAATTAGTGATAATTTATTAGCATTTCAAGGTGATAGGATAGAAAATATCTATATGGTTGATTTAAATTCTTTTGCTAACAAAAATGTGAAGTGTCTTATTTTAATAAGTGGGACTTATAGCTTTGGCATAGAAGGCTCAGACATGCTAGCTTTGAAAGCATTGGCAATCTTGAGAAGAACAAGCATGTGATTGGACTTCCAAAGATCAAATTTGCCAAGGATAAAGTATGTGACACTTGTCAAATGGGAAAACAGGTAAAATCCTCATTTAAAGTGAAAAATAAGGTAACATCCTTTAAACCTCTTGAATTATTGCATATGGACTTGTTTGAACCTGCTAGGATTACTAGTTTAAGTGGTATGCATTATGCACTTATGATTGTTGATGATTACTCTAGGTTTACTTTGGTTTCTTTTATAGCTCATAAAGATGATGCATTCACTACTTTTCAACTTTAACCAAAAGAATGCAAAATGAAAAGGGTTATGTTGACCCTCACTTTTAACCATCGTATAATTTTGGATCTTCGTTAATTCGGCTACGATTTAGTCCCCGATATTGATCCCGATTATACATATAGGCCCCTGTGTCTTCCTCTGTATGTTCTGGTGCACATAACATTTCAGGACTGGTGGGGCCCACCATGGTGCCTGGCGGGACCCGTCGCGTATTCTGAGTATTCTGTGCATGCAGAACACCCTTTCCCTATTACCTGCACAAGGCAAACCGCCTGAAATGCAAAACATTGCATTTTTGGCCCTGGGTACTATTCATCATGAATAGTACATAGGTGGGGCCCATTAAACAGAAGCGGGGCTCGCAGCCCCCAATAGTCTATTCTGTATATTTCCCAGTTGCCTTATGCAAGGCACAGCGCTTGGCATCGTGAATGCCGTTTGCTGGGCCCACTATGCTGTGGAGGCCCACCTAGTAACAGCGGGGCCCGCTGCCCCTATTGCCTATTCTGTGTATTCTGTACTTACAGAATACAATTTCATGTTGCCTTACGCAAGGCACAATGCTGGGCATCGCAAATGCCATCTTCTGGGCCCAATACGCGGTGGGGCTCACTTAGCAATAACAGGAGCCCGCTGCTCCTATTTCCTATTCTGTGTATTCTGTACTTACAGAATACATTTCACACCTGCTTACGCGTGGTAGGATACGCAGAATGCAAAATATTACATTTTAGTATACTTACAAAATATTCACTGTGAATAGTATACAAGCAGGGCCCACTTCCCCAATTAGCCAATTCTGTGTATTATGTACTTACAGAGTACATTCCGCTGCTGCCTTATGCAAGGCACATCTCGTGGCATTCTGAATGCCACATTTGTAGGTTCACCTCGCTGTGGGGCCCGCTAAACACTAGTGGGGTCCGCTTCCCACTATCGTCCGCTTCAATGCATTCTGTACGCACAGAACACACCCTATCTACCGCCTCACTTGAGGTGGAACGCTTGGTATGCTATTTACCACTTCCCGGCCCCTTTTGCACTATGGGGCCCATAGGGGTACTATTCATCATGAATAGTGCCCAGGTGGGCCCACCACCCGAATTCACCAATCTGAGTGTTCTTGATGCGTAGAACACATTTCCACTAGTGCCTACACGAGGCACGACTCACGGCATCCCGTATGCCACTTTTTAGCCTTAATGGGCTTATTGGGCCCAAATCGGGCCCATTAGCCAAAACTCGATGTTCGGGGCCGAATTTGAGAAAACTTATAACTGCAAAGTTTCTCGAAATGTTGTTTGCACTTTCCTGGACATATGGTATGCATCCCGTTCCACCCGTACGAGGTGGAACGCATAGGTCAAAAACGCAACGTGCGTAGCGCATAGCCCTATAGGCTACGAACGTTGCATAGTAAAGACGTTTGGTCGGGAGTCATTTCGGGACCGAATTTGGAAAAAATTTCTTCTGTAAAGTTGTTCCTCACATCAAATAACGCTTATATGCTTCACGGCGCATCCCGGAAGTGACCACAGTGGGCCCTACGTAAGGGTTTCTAGG
>CANYBF010326319.1:0-25250 GCA_948192965.1 Dalechampia spathulata
TTTATGCTTTAATTACTTTATGTTTTTACTTTACTTTTAATATCTGCTTTCTTTGATTTCTTAATTATGATTAATACGAATTGAAGTATGAATATATGTTTGACATTCTTGGTTACATGAAGTACTTAGTTCATCTTCACATGCTTGATCACCATGTTTGGATTCTGAATTGCTATTATATAATGACAATTAGTGATAGTAATGGAAAGTTCATGATAATTACTCTAGTTAAACGATTATTGAATCTACTTCTTGAGAATGTTTAAGTTATGACATATGATTTCTATTGTTTCATATTTACATCTGTAAAATGAGAGTTTTATGGAGAATACTATGAAAGTACATTATATGGGCATGAGAGTGTTGTATGATACTAATGAAGAAGTCATTTATTTATTGGTTTGTCTTAAGCATTATTCATATTTGACTTAATTAATTATATATTTAAGAATCAAATTTTATCTTTATTTACCATCATCTATTTGAATTGTGACATGACAAGAGATATTAGAAATTACAAAGTTTAATAAATGAACATGAAATAACACCAGTGTTCCCTGAGTTCGATACCCTTCTCACTCTATACTAAGTCCATAGAGACTAAGGGATTTAATTCTGTCTGCAATCGTATTTTTATTATTAACCCCTAAAATCCCTGTTTCAGTTGGAAATTGAGCAATCTCCTCATTACCAAGGGGAGAGAATGAACTAAGAACCAGGGATTCTGGAAACTCTGATGTGATCATGTTGGTATGATTGGCTTTATGGTATTTTGGCAATGGGTTTGTTTTAGTAAAGGGTTTGGATTTTTCAAGATCTTTAAGCTCATTTGAATCTATGAGGTCTTAGATGATGCACCTAAGAGAGTGATAGTCATTAGTGTTATGGTCATGATACTGGTGATAATGATAGTAAGTTTTTGTATCTACTAAGGTTGGGGGTGATGTTTGAAAATTTAGCTTAAGCAGCTTGATGAGTTTGGATATGAGAAGATGCCCGAAAACCTTAGAAAGTGGCATCCCAAGATTCAAATACCTCCAGAATTGGGTAGTGTTTTAGAGTATGGGGTTTAGTATCTATAAGGCATTTATATGGTGAGATTTATATGGTGTTTGGGTGAATGCAGTGGCTTTAGGTTTGATGAAAGAAAGTTCCCTCTTGTTCAGCCCCTTAGTTTACTCAATGCGTTGACCAATAGAGTATATGTCTTTAAATGTGTGGAATGCCTAATACTTTACCTTATCTTGATACATTAGTGATAACCCTATGATAAACTTATTAATCATATCTGACTTAGATGGCTTTTGTCTGACCAGCATAGCTTTATCCACCAACTCAAGTAGTCCATGAAGGACTCATTGGCTTTCTACCTCACCATCTCTAGGTATAGCAGATAACATCAAATAAAGATTTGAACCCATACTGCCTTATTCAGACTGTGATACCAAACCAACACTGGTCATTCTAATGAGATCATGAATAGTTAGATTATCTGCTCATCCAACAAGTCAATGTTACTCATCATCATAGCGTAGGTCTTAAAATGGTTCTTCAAAGCCCCAACCCTACTATACTTGAGAACATTCAGAAGCTTGAACTTAGCAGGCAGCCCTTTGATAGCTCAGACAGGGAACTCATCAAAATCCAAATTAGATCCCATCCCCTTGGTCTTCATGATAGACTTCAATTGTTCTATCTTCTATACTAGTGTAGAAGTTTTAGACTTATGAGCATCATGCAAATGAAGTGGTATGTCATCATCTATCTTGACGTCATACAGGTTTACCACTTTCTCCTTGTCCTTCATGGGAGCTGATGGGATAATGAAATCTATAGGGTTGAGCACTTCCATGATTTATTATTACAAGAGAGTCTTGAAGTCATTGGATAAAAGCTTGGCCATAGACTTGTCAATCCAATGCTGAATAGTGGCTAGTGAAGTATTATCAAGTACAAAGCGATCAGTCTCAAATGGAGATGTAACATTCTTAGGAAGCTATGGGTCTGACATGCTTCTATACATGATAGAGAAAGTCAACATGGATACATATGTGATTACATATGATATGACACATAAGATGTATGCATGACCTATGCTAGGAAACATTTAGCATTATGGTTGTAAAATAAATATGTTAAAGAAGATCATGCATAAGCATGCATGTGTGCATGTTTGATTTAAAACATGAAAAGGTCAGTGAACATATAGTACATAGTAGAACTCCCTATCGCCTTTATACCTCCATGAAGATTAGGACTATACCTAGCATCTATCCATTCTAGCAATCATCAATAGTCCTCAATACTAAGCAATGAATGTAAAAGATAGACTTACTTTTGTAAGGAGTCGAATGGAGTCTAAGGTACTCACTCACCCACAATCATTGGTTGACTCGAGATAAAGGTGGCATGTAGACATAAACTATGTATATGATATATAATACAATTAACCTAACTAAAATAGAAAAATTGATTAAAACTCTAAGATTTCAATGCCACCAACCTTTCATTGTAGGTCCTTAATGGAATCACCATTATAGGTGGGACTTTCACTGTGATCTAAAGTGAGGCTTGTAACAGATGGAACTAAGGACCTACTTGGAGTGAAAGTGCAATATACTTGAGGGGCTCCTTAGAGGAATGATATGAATCAAAAAAGATGCAAGATAGAGTCACCATCAGATAGTTATAGATTTGGTTCAACCAACTTATAACCTGAGTGCTAAGTTAAACCCTTTAGAGATGGATTCGAGTGGTGAAAATCTATTTTCTCAAAGTTTCAAGTTCAATTTTACCATTTTAGTTGAATTAATTATTCTAAGCAGATGAGCATTCATAGGCATCAAATAAGTACATAATGCAATGTAGCATGTTAACAATCATAACAGATGATACATGGTAAATATGATACAACAATCATGGTAAATGAAACATGGCATAAGCATGGCATACGAGATTATAACATGGCATAAGTTTGACATGTGAAGAATGATGATATGATATAAGCATGACATGTTAAAGATGACATGGCATAGGCATTGCATATGAGATAATAACTTAGTATAAGCATAACATGTGGAAAAATGACATGACATAAGCATGATATGTGAAAAATAGCATGAGATAAACATGATATATGAAAGATGACATGGTATAAGCATGACATGAAAGATGACATGGCATAGGCATGATATGTGAAATGATGACATAGCATAAGCATGACATATGAGAGTGACATGGCATAAGCATGGTATGTGGCAAAATGGCATGCATAGGCATCACATGGCGTAGTGTACATCATATAGCAATGATCAGCAAGCATAGTAGCATGAATAAAATAATAATAATAAAGAAAGGGATTGAAAGAGATAGGGGATACACGATGAATAAGGTTAAACATATGTGTAAAAGGGCAAATCTAATAAAATATAGGCCTATTCTATTATAAAGGATCTTCAACAATATAAAAATCCAAGATGTTAAGCAACATCTCCTCCACTTGGAAAAATGACCTCAGGCAATATGAGCCAAAATGCATGAATGGGAAATGCAAATAAGCAGATAATGTTAGGCAAAAAAATAAGATTTTGACATGATTGACCAGTCTAATGGTATATGAAAGCATGAATCAAAGGTCAAAGTCCAATGAATATGATGGTAACACTCATAAAAATGTAATAATAAACACGAGTTGAATCATGAAAATCATCAAAAATAATCAAATTTTGGCAAAATCGATTAACACAATTGGAAGATTCTAAGATCATATATGGCATCACTTAAAAATAAATAAACATCCAATTAAGTTTAATCATGTCAAGTGATGAGTAATACTCAATTAAATGTCATTTAATTATTAAAATCAAGCAAATTAATTAATTTAATAACAAAATCAACACAAATTGATCATGGAATTAAAGATGAAAAACACATCCAATTCAAATCCAATCAAACCAATTGTAATAAAAATCAAATTAAAGTAAGCATTTAACTTGAAAATTAATTTAGAGGCCAAAATTAACTAAATGGAAGCAATGTTTGATGAATTTATATCATTAGGATTACTGTGTAATTACTAATGCTACTAAAAAATTTGATTAGTATCGAAAAACAAGTAAAAACAAGTAAAAAATCACTATAAAACTCTGGCACCTATATGTGAAACATATAGCATGATATGTGCCTCATGTACTAAAATTCAGGGCTATATGTGACATATAAGGTGATATGCATCAAACACAGCATAAAAAAAGAAGCAAAAACATGAAGAAAATCACAAACCCAAGCGAATATATGAATATTAAAGATCATTTTAGCTATGGGAAAGCTAAGAATACTACTGTTACATTCATGATTAAACCTAATTAATGAAAAATTAATACTGAATATAAACCCTTTAAGAAAATCAAGAGGAAAGATGAAGGAAGAAGCATTCTAACACTCACTAAGTAGGATTAAGCCTTAATCTTCATTTCATATGAGTTTAGGGATTTAAGTGAGGATTAATTAATCTGTAACCCTAATTAAGAACTTAATCAAGCATCTAATTAAGTGAGAAATGATTTTGGTAGAGTTTGTCCTTAACTTCCAAAATTTGGACCTCTTTCACATTAATATATGAGTCATATTTATAGGTAAGGGTTGGAAGTTATTAGAAATGAATTAGCAATATAGGATTTTGTGAATTTTGCAAGTGATGTACACATCATATAATGTTAAATGCATACCATATAGTGTAGAAAAGTGATAGATGTGTAGCATATAGTAGTATATGCATAACATATTAGGTTTTGCACCCAATATGTGCCCTATAATTAGTGCACCTAAGGATGTGCGCCTTGTGCTCTTTAGTCCTCATTTATGTCAAAAAGGCATGGTGATATATGGAGCATGTTGTATTTGCATGGGAACAACTAAATGTGCACAACAAGTAGCATTGTATGCTCCACACATTAGGAAACACATGCTACATGCTCCACCTTCCCACAAGTAAAATGTAACATGCTTCATATGTCCAGAGCACTCATAAGAGGCTGGATTGAATGTATGCAAATTGGAGTTGATATCAAGAACCTGTACCAAACTAAATCAAAGAAAACTCAAGTTTTTATGTAGGTGAAAAGTTAAAGTTAATAATGGGCATAAGGGAACCGCTAGTATATTTATATATTAAAATGATACAAAGATAGAGAATATATAATTATACTAGAAAAAAAATTATCAACAATATACCCAATAAAAATTGTACATAATCAATGATAGAGATTGATATGATCATAGAGAAATGATGAAATGATAAAGAACAATGGAATGCAATTCATATTTGCATTCATTATAATATAGCATATCATTACTACAAGAAAATAGGAATCCAATTCATATTGGCATTCATTGACATAGAGCATATCAATATTACTCTATTAATGTATACAATGATCATATGATTGATCCATGAAAGTAACATATGGTATAAGGAGTTATTCACAGATAACTTATAATAATGATATTTCATTATTGATTGTATAATTTATTGGTTATAATATTTATTATGATTGTTTGTTATGATTGTTTGTAATTATTTTATTAATTAATTATATTTATTATAAAAAGAAGATAGAATTTTATTCACATTACAATTATTATTAAACACCATTGATTTTATTCTGAGCATTTATTATTTGATGAATGCAGGTTAGGATAGTTCAAAGGGACGTCCTAATCAATGAAGCACTAGAGCAGTTAGGATAGTCCAAGTTTTTTATAATCTGTAAAAATACATTTTGATAATATAATGTATTCCTAGCATATGCTTTTATTATACAACTATCATTGTATAGTTTATAGGTAGCAAAATATTTTATATTTGTATATTAGCAAAGATACTAAAATTACCTAATGTGTGTCTTGTTTAAATTATATGACTAATGTATATGCAGTAGTGCCATAATTTATATATAGATATTTTTATGAATAAGTGATAGTATAAAGTCATAGGTAACAAAGCTAATACTTACAAACATAGACTAGATATATTTCATTGAAGTAAAAAAAATTTCATAAATACTTTTTAGAGCGATTAATGGATTTTTAATTGTAAGATATTTATTAATCATTATATAAGAGTATGTATCACTAATCAAGTATGATAAATCTAGACATCTTCCCCAATGTAGGTAAAAGCAACCTCATCATCTATAGCAATGCTCAGTGCACCCTCCTTGTATGGGAACTTATCTTTTGGTGCAAGGTGGATGACATACCTCCCAGAGAATGGACTCATAATCAACCTAATAGTAATGCAAAATGACACTAAGATGTCTAAAATTATGAACTCCATAACTAATTTGATCAACAGGATAGTGACAGTTGCAATGAAGGTACTAGTAACCTCCCTTTTCAACTCATCATAATCTTTAATGATAGTCTTAGATGGCTTCAAATTTGAAGGTTGAATCCTGAGCTTCGATAACACCTTGAGAGGACAGATATTGATGTTAGAATCATCATCCACCATGACATATAGAGTGGAGAAGTTTCTGATATTCACCTATTACCCTTAGATTTTCACTTGTACGTTGCATTTTTATAATTTCTTTGATATGGCTTAGTATAAGTCTTTATTATTGATATTAGTTTGCATACATGCCTTATAGCCTTCCATGAGTGTATTTGATATGTAGAGCATGTTACATTTGGCTCATGGAAAGTGGAGCACATTATGTCATTTTCGTGATATGTGAAGCACATTATGCAATATGTCATGCAGGTTAGCTGAAATACATGCTTAAAACACCTATTTCCTTACCAAATCTACTATGCACCATAAGCCTCCTTGCCATTTTGGTACATTTAGAGTCCATTTAGCATATGGTGCACGTTACAAATCATGCACAATGAGGGGTGTATGTTAAGGTTTTCTTGACATGTGAAGCACGTTCTATAACATGCTACGCACTATAAGTAGTGTTACATAATGTCTTGCATATGTCACTTAACATGCTATGCACATTATGTTAAATTTTTCGAAATCCTACATTAATTATGGGTAACTTCCACCTTTTCCTTATAAATATTGCTTTATTATTTATAAGAAAAAGGTCCAAAAATTAAGAAATCTAGCTTAATCTTTACAAAATTTAAACCTCATTAATTAGTCACATAATTAACTATTAATTGGATGATTAGATATTCATTTGTTCACTAAAGCCTATGCTAATTACAGGATTAAGAAGAATAAAGCTTTCTTTCTTTGGTGAGCCTTAGAATGCTATTCTTCCTTCTTATTTTCTTGTGTTTTTATAGGTCTTGTGATGAATTTATGATTTTAGCTTTATTTTAGCTTCATATGGAATACAATAGTAGAATTTCAATCTTTTGATGATCAAACATGATCTATGGCTGTCTAATTTTCTTCTTATTATGTTCATGATGTATGGCATACACCATAAAACATGCTACATACATTACCATTTTTGGTAACATGTTACGCACACTATCTGATGTGTTGTATACATTACAGCCTATTTTCTTATTTTTCATGATTTTCAATCATTTTTCACTTATTTTTTATCCCAATTAAAGTCTTTAGTAGCAATTAAGGTGTTATAGTGACCCAAATGATCTGAATTCATCATACGTTGATACAATTTCATTAATTTTGGCTTCAAAATTAATTTTTTAGGTTAAAAGCCTTTTTAATTTGATGTTTATCATCATGTATTTTATTATAGTTTAATTAAATGCTTGATCTATCTCTAATTTATGCTTAATGGTATAAAAGTCTTGAAATTTCATTCTTTATGATCAATTTTTATTGATTTTGCCATTAAATCAATTAATTTTGCTTGATTTCCTTATTAAATGTCATTTTAATTGTGATTTTCTTATCTCTTGACATGACTTGACTTAATTGGATGTTAATTCATTTCTAAGTGATGCTATATGATCTTAGAATCTTCTAATTTATTTCTTGATCAATTTTTGCTGAAAAATTAATTTTTAAAATTAATTTGCTAAATTAAATCCCATTTAATTTTATTTCTATATTATTTCAAATGCCATTTAATTTAATTAAATGTCATTTAATTATTTTCTAAATTAAATGCCATTTAATCTACCATGATTATATCATGTCATATATACCATGATTGTTATCATGCCATATTGTATACTTTATTTATGCCTATGAATGCTCATACGCTTGCTTAAGTTAATTAACTCAATTAAAATAGTAAAATTGATCTTGAAAGTCTAAGAGAATAGATCTTCACCACCTGAACCTATCTTTGAACGGTTCAACTTAGCACTCATACTATAGATCAATTAAATCAATTCCGGAACCATCCGCTGGCAACTCCATCTTACAATCTCTAGCAGGTCTGTATCATTCCTCAAAGAAGTCCCTCAAGAAGATCATCCTTTCACTTTAACGAGCCCTTGATGTCATTTATCGCAAGCCTCACTTTGGATTGCAGCAAAAGCCCCACCCATATCACCTTGATGAAGATTTCATTGTTATGACATATACCTTTGATCGATAAATCAACATCAAGAAAGGTAATCATGCTAGATTTCAATTCTTGATTCACCAACTGACTCTTCATGCTGCAAGTAGTAGCAAGAGGAGAAATTCTCATACTGGATAGTGTCTTAATGATGGCTATTGATGCTACTAGAAGGATAGTACAAAGTTTCATATATTGATATTAGCCTATGTCTTCTTTAATAGTTTGACGATGATATTCTTAGGTTGAGCAACCTCTTTACCCTTATCTATAAGTTACAGAGCTAATGTGTTGTTAGGACCAGGCTCATCCATAGCAGATCTAGCATTTGTTGACTTCTTCAAAGCTTCTGACTTCTTCCTAAGGTTTGAAGGAGTAAGCACCTTGCCACTTTGGATCATTTTATGAATCTGAGAGGATATCTTGTTAGCACCTAACCACTTCTATTGCTTTAGAGACTTAAGTGTTGACTTAGTTGGTTTGAGAGTCCTTGCCAACTCACCCTTCTTGAATTTTTGAAACTCTACTAATTCAAACTTAGTGGCTTCTTAAGTAATTATAGAATCATCCTCTAGATTATTATACCAAATGCCTATGGTTGGGGTTGGTAATTGAAAGTGTGACTCAAGAGGCTTAAAGAGATGCCTGAAAATCTTAGAAAGTAGCATCCCAAGATTTAAGAACCTCCAGGGTTGGTTAGTGTTTTAGAGTATTAGGTTCGGTGATTGTAAGGTATTGATGTGTAAGGATTTATATAGTGTTTATGTGTATATGGTGATTTTGAGTTTGAGGAAGGAAGGCTCCTTCTTCTTTAACCCCTCAATCTACTAATCTAGACTAAGTAGATGTCCTCAAAGGTATGAATAGTTTAGTACTTCATCTTATCTTAATACAGTGGTAGTGATCCTATGATAAGCTTATTAATCATGTCAGATTTTGATGGCTTCTATTTAATGAACACAACCTTATCCATCTACTTGTTGAAGTAGTCCATGAAAGACTCATTATGTTTCTACTTCACCATCTCCAAATCTAACAAAGTCATATCAAATCAAGACTTAAACATGTATTGCTTGCATAATACAGTGCATAAAAGCTTCCACTTGGTTATAGTTGCCTTATTGAGATTATGATACTAGGCCATCGTTGGTCCCTTTGGTAAGATGAAGAATAATTAGATTATCTACTCATCTGATAAGTCAATGGTACTCATCATCATGGTATAAGTCTTGAGATAGTTCTTCAGATCCCTAACCCCACTGTACTTGTGAACATCCAGGAGCTTGAACGTAGTAAGCAATGCCTTGATAGATCTAATGGAAAACTCAATAAATTCTAAATCAGACCTCGTACCCTTAGTCTTCATGATAGATTGCAATTATTTTATCTTCTATTCCAATGCATAAGTCTCAGATTTATGGATATCATGCAAATAATCTAGAGTGTCATCATTCTTCTCGACTTCATACAAGTTTATCACCTTCCCTTTATCCTTTGTGGGAGCTGGCAAAGTGATGAAGTTCTAAAGGTTAAGGGCTCCTTAATATGCTTTTGGAGTAAGGCTTTGAGTTTGATAGTAAATACCCTCTTTATAGACTAGTTGATCATGTCTTCCATAACACCAAGAGAAATTTCGTCTAAGGCTAAGCGAGCTTTCTCATAAGGAGATCTAGTGGATTATGGATTTATCATTGTTTTTGCATGATAAAGAGAGTTAACATGGATGCATGAGTATGCATTTATTTTTCCAATACACATGATGCAACACATAGGATGTATGCATGGCCTATGCTAAGAAACATTCGATGCTATGGATATAAAGAAACTTGTTAGTAAAAATTGCATAAGTATGCATGTGTGTGTGTTTGATAAAAAAACATGAAAAGGTTAATAAACAAGTAGCACATAACAACACTCTATACCATCCTTATAGCTCTACAAAGCCTAGTTAGTCCAAAATCTCCTAGGTTGGATACTAACCCAAAATTACACTAGGAACTCAAGGTGTGATAATCTCAGCATATGAGGCAAGTAAAGGCTGATCATTACCTGATCATATTAGATATTATGGTAAAAATCCTATAACATTTTAGAATGATCATATTGTTATGATAAGTGAATGTCAGTTCAATAGACATAAGATTATACAACCATTATAGAATTTTGACAGAATTTTGACTCTTAGCATAGCACTATGGGGTAGAAAAGTAGGTTAGATTTATGTAAATCCATAAATGTGATTGGGCATAGATCTACCTAACATATGAATAAGGGATCCTAGTTACAGAATGTTGTTATGGCTAGCTACATGGGCTTTAGTTTGATAAAACAGGCTAAGGTCTCTTACCATGGTATCCATAACCTATCCAATTGAATGGAATCATTGATAGAGGACTATATCTTACATCTATCTGATTAAGGAATCATCGACAATCCACAATATTAAGCATTGAGTGGTGAAGGCATACTTGCTTTCCCAAGGAGTCAAATAGAGTCCAAGGCACCCACTCACCCACAATCATCAAATAAGTAGGGATAAGGGTGGCGTGTGAAAATAATAAAGCTGTTTATATTATACAACACAATTAATCAATTATAATAGGAATAGTGATATGAAACTCTAGAATTTCAAAGTCATCACTCTTTCATCATAGATCCCTAGTGGATTCACCATTATAGGTGAGGCTTTTACCATGACCCAATCATCAAATAAGTAGGGACAAGGGTGGCGTGTGAAAATAATAAAGCTTTTTATATTATACAACATAATTAATCAATTATAATAGGAATAGTGATATGAAAACATTAGAGGCTCACTTGGAGTAAAAGGGCAATCTTCTTAATGGGCTCCCTTAAGGAATAATATGGACTTGCTTAAGATCATAAGATGAAGTCACCAGTGCATGGTTCCAAATTTTGGTTCAACCTATCCATAGCATAAGTGTTGAGGTAAATCCTTTAGAGATGGGTTTGGGTGGTGAACGTCTATTCTTTTAGAGTTTCAAATTCAAGTTTACTATCTTAACCAATTAATTGACCTAGGCAGGCATATGGACATTCATAGGCATAAGTAGATCATACATTACAACATGGCAGCAGGTATAGTAGATATAGTATGGTAGTAGAATAAAGTAAGTATAGCAACAGAAAGATAAAAGGTGGCCCACAGAAAGGGGAAGAAAGAGATAAAGGATACATGTAGAATAAGGTTAAACATATATACAAGGGGAAAACTAATAAAATAGAGGCCTATTTTGTTACATAAAAGCTTCATCGATATAAAAATGAGCATTAAGCATTGCTCTCTTAACCCTACTTGAGGAAAAGAGATAAGGAGTCTTGAGCAACACGAGCTAAAAATGCATAAATGATAGTAAATTATTAGATAAAGCAAACAATCAATGTTAAGCAACAAAAAATATATGGAAACATGATTCATCAATCTAATGCTATATGCAAACATGAATTAAGGATTAATGTCCACTAAATTTGTTGGCAACATTTGTGAAAAATACAACCAACATGAGCTAGATCATGAAAATATCATAAAAATGATAGGGAACTTCCAAAATCACTCTAGCAAGTCATTCAAGCTTAATTTACTTCCCAATTCACTTTTAATTATCCATAATTGCAATGGAAAAAAATTAATTGGTATTGATTTGAAAATCAAGTGAAAAAATAATGAAAATTAATTTTTAGGTAAATTAATAATATGTACAAAATTGGAAAATTCCAAGATTATTAGGCATCACTTGAAAATGAATTAACATGCAAATTTAGTATAATTATATCAAGAGACAATTAATCATAATTAAAAAATGGTATTTAATTGATAAATTCAAGAAAAATAAATTTATTTTCTGGTAAAAAATTAATAAAATTAATCATGAAAAATTGAAATTGGAAGACTCCAACATCATCTACCATTAATTGGAGATAGATTCAACATTTGATTTAACTTCAATCATAGCAATTGTAATTTAAATCAAATTAAAATGGCATTTAACTTGAAAAGTAATTTTGAAGCCAAAATTATTGAAATGTCATCAATGTATGATGAATTCAAATCAATGCTACTAAAGACTTTAATTTGAATTGAAAAATAAGTAAAAATAAATTAAAAATCATGAAATAGTGAAAATCATATTGTAATGTATGCAATACATTAGGTAATGTATGTAACATATCATCTAGAAAAGGCAATACATGCAACATGTTTTATGATGTATGCAATACATACTATAATATGCATCATACATCATAAACCAAAAAGTAAGAAAATCAGATTTTTAGGCAAAAATCATAAATGAAATCTAAGGAAAATCAAAGTTTAGGACTTCCATAGATCATATTAAGCCATAAATTGACTCAAATGCCACTATTGTATTCCGATAAAGCAAAATCATAAATTATCATAAAACCTACATAATATAGAATAAAATAAGGAAATTACATCCATAATTCACAAAAGGAAAAGCAAGCTTGAATCTTCTTAATCTTATATTAAGTAAAGGATTATGTGATTAAGTGTTAATCATGTGATTACTTAATGAGAATTGATTTTAGCAAAGTTTACGCAAATTTCTTAATTTTTGAACCTTTTTCCAATAAACATATAAGCTATATTTATAGGAAAGAGGTGAGAGTTAACTGAAACAAGCAAATAATGTGGGATTCTAAGATTTTTGATGCAACATACGTAACAGATTAACCAAATCTATATAACATGCATAACATGTTATAAAACATGCTTCGTACATCAAGAAGAACCCTTAATATGCACCCCTTATTGTACATGCCTTGTAACATGTATCATATATCCATTAGATTTTAAATGTTCCAAAATAGCATAATGGTATATAGTCCATGTTAGATTTGGATGGAAAGTAGATGGCTCACATTATGTATTTCACCTAACATGTGCAGCATGTTGTAAAATTTGCTTCGCATATCAAGAAACTAATATAACTTATTTTGTCTTTCTCAAGCTAAAGGTAATGTGCTCCGTATGTCAAGAGTGCTTATAGGAGCCTAACTATATATATGTAACTCGGGTTCGATAACAAGGACTTATACCAAGCCATATTAAAGAAAACTAGAAAATACAAGTGAAAATTTAACGTCTACAGGTATGATGTTGATACCGTACCTAATATAGAATATGCATAATCATATTGAAATGAGTTATGATTAAAATAATAAGAGATGCAATATTACAACAGTAACATGACATTATAGAAAATAATGTAAAGTGTATAAAATAAGCATTAAACAAATGTACAAATAATTTAACATGACATTATAGAAAATAATGTATAAATAAAAGTTATTATTTAAAACTTATTTATCTATTTTGAGAGGGTTTTCAAGTCCCCTGCATTAACTTGTATGATAGTGACATTGGTTCACTTATTTGAGGTATCAAGTTAGCCTACTAAAACTTAAAGAGGTTGCGAGTTAACCTAGAAAACTCTTATTGTAAAGGTTCCAAGTTAGCCTTAAAACTTGTTGTAATGCTTTCATATGATAGAGCCTCAAAATATTAGTTTTGAAAGAGTGGATATAGGCATTTAAGCTAAACCACTATATATTGTAATGGTAAGTATTTCTTCTCTCTTCTTTATATTTTTAACAATTTATTATTTTTAAAGGCATTCATAAAAATTTTTCATTTTTTTTTGAGTAACTATTTTTCAAATGAGGAGTTTTCTCAATGACAATTTAATTTCTGCATCTTTTAATTTATTTTGAATTGATTTACTTACTATTTTATTGTATTAAAAATAGTTTGTTAAAATTTATTTTAGTATGTTCTTAATATAGTGTGCTAAAATCAATTTTAAAATTTTGATTTATCAATTCACCCCCTTCTTAATCATTATTTTAGGACTAACATTTGGTATCAATGATTGCCTTTATCTTATGAGTTTAATAGCCTTTAAGAGATCTAATGGCAACTAGTTTAAGTAGTAATATGGTTTTTGCTCTAAATGTTTAAGGACATTCAATAACAAGACCTCTCTTGTTTAATGGAACAAACTACTCATATTAGAGTACTAAAATAAGGAACTTTATGAAATTAGTTGATATTAAGTGCTAGAAAAGTATCTTGTTTGGTGATACTCTTCCCACTACAATGGATTAAAGTAAATATAACGATGCATATTAGAAATTGATTCAAGCTAATTTTAAAGCTGTGAACATTTTGTATTATGCTCTTGATGTTAATGAATATAATCATATTTTTATTTGTACTATAAGATAATAAATTTGGAAGAAACTCAAAGTTACATATGAAGGGACTAATCAAGTTAAAGAATCAAAGATAAATGTTCTATGATGTGATTATAAAATATTTTCTATGAAATCTTATGAAAATATTTCATAAATGGGTATTAGATTTATAAACATCATGAATAAGTTAAAGAATTATAGAAAAGGTGTTATAGAAGAAGAACAAGTGAAGAGAATTCTTAGATCATTAACTAAAAGATTTAATCAAAAAGTTACAATGTTATACAAGGTAAAGGATTTTGTAAGATTTACTTATGATGAACTCATTGGTTCATTACTTGTACATGAATATCCTTGATAAAAAGAAGGAAAGAATGAAGAAAAGAAGAAAAACATTATTGCACTTAAAGCCTTGTTAAGTGATGAGGATTTAAGTGATGATAATAATGATATTATCATGATTGTATGAAGATTCAAGAAATATTTGAAGAAAGGTGGCTCGTATTCAAAAAAAAATAAGCAAAAATAAATTTCATTTAAAAAGTGAGCCACACTTGAAGAAAGAGCAAAATAATGTTGTATGCTATGAATGCAATAAGCCTAAACATATCAAACCTAAGTGTTCAAAATTGAAGAAGAAAGATTCAAAGAAAAATAAGGTTATAGTGGTTACATGAAGTGACAATGATAACTCGAGTTCAAAATATGAATCTGAAAAAAAAAGTAGCAAACATATGCTTCATGGAAGAGAATGATAGTGAACGTGAAAGTAAAGATGATTATATAAAAGGTAAATCAATCTTATAATGATCTTGAAAAAGGTTTTAAAAAACTATTTTCTAAATTTTCTAAATTAGGCAAAAAGTATTTTATTTTGAAAAATGATTTTAAATATATTCAAGAAGAGAATTTTATTTTAAAAATTGAGAAAGAAAATACATGCACTACAAACATTCAAACTTCAATTTTAGCAAACCATTAGCGAGATTTTTATATAAATAGCAAAATGTGAAACAAAATGAAGAAGAACATAATCTTCCTAAAGAGTGGAAATATTATAAAAATCATTTAAAGGAAGACATATTGACTAGTCCATTTGAGAAGATGATAACTAAGAAATTTTATTTGAAATATGACATTCATCTCATAAATGGAACCAAAATGTGATTGAAGCACAAATTGATGAAAGCTAAATCAATGCAATGCAAGAGAAGCTAAATTAGTTTAAACAAAACAGAGTATGGACACTCATTTGCAAACTAAAATACCATCTGATTATTTAGACAAGACAGGTATTTCAAAACAAACTTGAAGAGAAAGGTAATGCTATTTGAAATAAAGTAAGGTTAGTTGCTCAAGGTTATAACCAACATGAAGGTATCAATTTTGATGAGACTTTTGCTCCAATTACTAGACTTGAAGCAATTTCACTTTTATGTGCATTCACATTTCGTACAAATGTCACGCTTTATCATATGGATGTGAAAAGTGCATTTTTAAATGGTTTTATAAATGGGGAAGTTTATGTAAAATAACCTTTTGATTTTGAAGATTTTAAAAAATCAAATCATGTTTTTAGACTAATAAAAACTTTATATAGTCTTAAGCAACTCCAAGAGCTTGTTATGATAGACTTAATACATTTTTATTAAAAAATGATTTTACGATAGAAAAAGTTGATGCAACTTTATTTATCAAAATTCATAAGCATGACATTCTTATTGTTTAAATATATATTGATGATATTATTTTTGGATCAACTAATCAATATATATGTAAGGATTTTGCAAGTTTGATGCAAAAAGAGTTTGAAATAAATATGATGGGAGAGCTTACATTTTTCCTTAGATTATAAATTAAACAAAGCAATGAAGAAATTTTCACCAATCAAGTTAAGTACAGAAAGGAACTTTTGAAGGAATTCAAAATCAATGATGTTAAAGCTTGTGGAACTCCAATAAGTCCAATCGTGAAAATTGAAAAAGATGAAAAAGGTAAAAGTGTAGATATGAAAATGTATTGAGGTATGATTAAACCTCTTCTCTATTTGATTGCAAGTAGACCTAATGTTTATTTTAATATGTGCTTCTGTGCAAGATTTCAAGCTAATCCTAGGGAGTCATATTTAATTGTTATTAAGAGAATTCATTAGTATCTTAAGGGTACTTAAGACTTAGGTCTTTAGTATCCTAAAAGTACTTCACTTAATCTTGTTGGCTATAGTGATGCAAATTTTACATGTAGTATAAACGATAGAAAAAGTACATTTAGGACATGCCAATTTCTTGGTCATTATTTAATCTCATGGTTTACTAAAAAATAAACATTTGTAGCTCTATCTACTACTAAAGCCGAGTACATCTAAACTAAAATTTATGTGACACAAGTTATATGGATGAAGCAATAATTAAAAGACTATGAACCGAAATATGTAAATATTTTAATTTATTGTAACAACACAAGTGCTATCAATCTATCTAAAAATCCAATACAACATTCAAAGATAAAACATATTGAGATTCATCATCACTTTATCAAGAATCATATTAAAAAAGGGCACATTGAAGTAATTTTTATACCTATAAAAAAAACAACTTGTTGATATCTTCACCAAGCTGTTAAGTAAGGATTCCTTTGTATCATTAAAGAGATAACTTGGTATGTGTTTTTTTGATATTTGATTTTGAGGTAAAATTTTGCGTATTAAATCACACCTCATGCATTGATTAATTGTATTAACGTATAGTTTATATTTAAATTTAGTATGCTATTTTTTATTTTATACAAGTATTTATATTTTTATATATATTAACTATTTTTTAATATTATATATATATATATGAAGATTTCAAACTTATTTTAAATATCCTACTTATCAGCTAAAAATAAGGACTTTATTTTAATTTTTTAAGGTTTCCTATTTTATGATGTATATAATATTCAATTTTTATTATAATATTGATTCATTATTTTCAAGATTTTAATGGTATTTATTAAGCTAATTGATCATCCAACTCCATATACTCTTCCTACTTTCCAAAAATCCTTAAACTTTCAAAATCTCCTTAAACCCTAAATCCTCAAATGTCTCTTAATTCTTCTTTTTATGGCCAAAAAGAGAATCATTAAGACTCCTTCATCTCACCATGAAAAGAAATCAAAATTTGAAGATACCCAAACAACATTTTCATCTCATAAAGACATTCCTTCGAAAATCATTAATTGGAATAATTTCTCTAATCATTTAAGTTTATTAAAGAACTCTTCAAATTCCACCAATGGGATTCTCTTCTTCAACTCTTTAAATCTATTTATCATAATCTTATTCAATAATTTTTTGGTTCATTGTATATTATGGTGGAAAATGAGTATTATATGTTTTAAATCAAGGAAATAACTTAACTTTGTCATCCCAAGAACTTAAACAAACATTCAATATACTAAATAAAGGAGCTAAAATTGGTTGAAAAAAAGGTACTCAAAAAAATTAAAGGCTATAATGAATTAAAAGCAATGAGAATGGTTTCTAGTAAGAAAGATGTCACATGGTAATAAAGTGCCACATGGTAATGTGTTAAATACTCAATTTATTCACAAGCTAAAGAGATAGGAAGAAGAACAACTAGCTAAACCAGAGTAAGAAAAATTTGTTCAAATAGCTGAACATATCTTGTAAAGTCGAATGTGGTTAGGCCATAACTATGAACATGTGACAATAATTCTTCTTTCATTGAAAGAATCTCTTGAACCAATGTTGAGTGCGTTTAAAGTTTGATTTCCACTTAATCATTTTACTATTTTAGTTTTAGAACTATTGATAAGAATTATGGTTGTAAAATTTAAAAAGGTTATTGTATCTAATATTGGAGCCTCAAAATTAATCAACAATGTTATGAAAGAATTGTATGCCTTAGGTGTGCTTTTGGATAATATCTATAATGAACCTAATGCTAAAGAAGCTAAAGCATAGCCTACTTTTCAAGAAATAAAGGATGATAAAGATGAAGATGGAGATGACAAAATTGAGAAAGCTAAAGCGAATATTTTAGCCTCTTTCAAAGGCAAAGAAGTTTAAGAGCCTGAGAAAGAAGAGGAATTTGAGTATGATTATGGTGGAGATAATTTTATTCATCAACCCTTAATCAAAGAAGATATTCATAAACATTTCACTCATTCATATTCCTTAATAAAAACTCAGCCTATTAAACCAAGAGCACCTGACAATTCTACTCATCCTTTTATCTTTTGATTAGTCTATTATCTTATATCTATTGTAACTTTTTAATACTTAACAATCTATATGGTATTTCCTCCCTTTTCATGGTGATCAAAAGGGGGAGAAGTATTATATGTTTGCATGCATTTTTGGTTGATTAGTTTCCATGCATATTTTTTGATAGTATGTGAAAATCTGTGAAAGTACGGTAGTAAACATAAGGTATAATTTATAGTGGTTTGGCATAACTCTTTGCCTACCTCCACTTCTCCTAAGTCTTAACTTAGGGTTTCATTAAACCAATACATAATATAATAAAAAATTCTTTAATCAAGAATTCAATCCCTAGTGTTTTCAAGGCTCACACTCAAACCTTTACAATATCAATCAAACTCACAGTAATTTACTCTCAATTACAATAATAATGTCCTAAGCATTAATCATACATCAACCCAAGATTACAAATCAAAAGCTTAGGTTTTGAAAGAGTGATAAACAATCACAATGCAAGTAAGATTAAGTATCTAGTAAAGAAACTTACTTGAGAAAACTAATCTCAATAATGTAGAAGTATAATATAGAGAATAAATACATTAGAATACAAGAAATACTCAAAATAGAGCTATTAGAAAGATTTAAAATCTTTCTGCAAATGTATATATAGTCGTATGAGTCCCCGTACGAGATATACCACTACTTAAAACATAATTCAATTTTAGGTGAAAAGGTTGATACGATCGTACCATCAAATTAGCACGCTTGTTTAAAGTTCTTGGTAACTTTTACAACATGGTATGACTATCCAGTATGGTCATATGAGTCAAAATGTGGTATGGTCGTACCAAGATTGGTACGCCCGTACCTAGCATAATTTTATAAGTTAAATAAAACAAGGTTAGTATGGTCAACTGTATGCCCGTACCATATAAAATACCACTATGGTACAGGCGTACGAGATCCCGTATGCCCGTACCATCATCATTTTCATGAAGAAATGCATGGGTCTAACACAAGCATCAAAATCATGGGTCTAACAATATCCCCTTTTTTGATATTGATAATCAATTTAAGTTTAATTTACTAAAACATGCTCAAATTCATAATTTTCAAAATCTCCCCCTTTGTTTTAGAATTAATGCAAATTAACTTGAATTCATTAATCCAATTCATAAAGGAAACACATGATCAGAGCAAATCATAAATATAAATGATCATAGCAATAAATACATGAAGAAATGCATCAAATATATATCAAAGGAAATAAAAGAATACATCAAAGTCAATGAATTAAACCAATAGAAATAAATACATCAACCAAAATCAAAAATCAATAAAAGTCTAAAAAGTCTAATCCTATCTATCTCTAAAACACCTCCCCCTTTGTCAATATCAAAAACAATCATGAAGGTGAAAAAGAAAGGATAAATGAATCTAATAGGTTGCTGATGGACTCAAGAGTAGCAGTAGTGGTAGCCTGGAAGTCCTGAAACTCCTGAATGTACTGGAGGAGTCACTGATTAATAGAGTCAAATTGATGCTCAAACTTGTCAAGTCTGGTGTTGAGAGCCAGAAACTATTGTGAAATCATATCAACAACAGGATCAGTAGCAGCAGTGTCAAGAGTAGCACCAGAAATGGATCCACCCTCAAACTGTCTTTGGCATTTACAACTCAGGGCCGCCTAGTGTTTAACGTCATCACAAGGGGAATCAGTGCTGGCTTAGAGCTCAAGAGAAGTGTCATCCTTTGCATATTCTATACCCTCTAGAATAGGCACCTGCATATGCCTGTAGACCTCAGCAGCTTTGCCACTATATAGCACCACAATGTCATTGGGAAGCCCCAATGCTAATAAGTGCTCCAAACGTCTCTTGATGTAATCAGTATGAATAAAGTACTCATTGATACTATTCATCTTACTGAGCATGGAGTGCTTAATAAAAGACATATCAAGGTTAGGACCAGAAGGTCCAGGGTCAGGGGAAGCAGTTGGAAAGGCTTTGAGAGAATGATAGATATGGTGAATAAGAGGACCAAAACAGAATAACATGACCTGACAATTTTAGTCTACCAGTATCATAGAATTGGTTGTGTAACTAGCAACTAGACTGAATGGGGGTACCTATGACCATCGAGTGAAGAAAGATTAGGTTAAGGCTAATAACAGTGTTATTTAACTCTAATCACCTGAAGATAAGATAGGTGATCAGGCGATGACAGTAGAAGAGAGTAAGGGATTTTAGATAAAGGCTTTCAGTCTTAAAGAACAAAAAAGAGTATCCAGTATGATCTCCTTCCAAAAAGCATTGTGGTCAAAAATTGCAAATTTGGCATTAGTAATGCCATCAGTAAGAAAATCAAAAATACCATCAAACTTAGTTTTAATGAGTCTAAAGTTTTTATGAAAGAGTTTGAAACTGCAAGTGTGGGATATATCGAGTTTAAACATTTGTAAAAACTTGAAAGCAACAGACTAAATAAAATAGTTATTTAAAAAAGTGAATTGGCCTAGCCAACATTAGCCAATAAATGTCTGACGTCGACCTCAAGTTTGACCTCATAATCACCTATCGGGACCCAAAAATAGGGAGATTAGGTTAAGGAGGAGGGTCATTGTCAGACTGTACATGTTTACCCTTATCTCAACCTCGAGATGAAGCACCATCAAGTGTGCTACAAGAAGTCATTTTACAAAATTAGGAATTTTGAGAAAAAACAAAAATTTTTTAAAATTTCAACAAAAATTTGAAAAATCATAAAATTTTCAATCACGACCAAATGCAACAAAATTTGAAACACAACACAATAAAAAAATTTGGAATAATAAACTCTAAAGAATCTAGCTCAAAAAATGATTAAAATGACCAAAAAAACCAAAAAACAAGTATAATGTAAAAATGCATGAAAAATAGTGAAAAATCAAATTAAAACTTGAGATTTTGAGTTTTACAAACCGAAAATCAAGAGTAGACTCAAGGAGAATGGATTTTCAAGTGACTGGGAACTGATTTGGAGTGATTTGATTGAGAAATCGGGGAGAAAATGGTGAAAAATTGGAGGAATAATGAAATGGTGGTGAGAGAAAAATCTAGAAAATTACGTTAGAATTGGGATTTTGAGTCACATTCGGGCATACCGATTCTTGTACCACTATACAAGCTCATTGAAATTTTAAATTATTGAAGAAATGTTTTGTGTATGGGCATACAAAATCGCATACGACCATATCAATTTTATGCCTTACATACGTACAAGCATACCAACTTTAATGTACGACCACACAATCGCTTCGGTAGAATTTAAAATTTTACAGTTTTAGTCATACGAGCATACCAGGCTGTACAAAGCCTTTTGAAATTTTTCTCATTGATCGTATGGGCATACTCCTTTAGATATACAACCGTACCAAGCATTCAGCAAAAAATAGAATTTTGGCTTAAAAAGCTATATGGGCGTATCAAAACATGTACGGCCGTACGATCACTAAAAACAAAATTTTTGAAGAGAAATTTGATATTTTTCTTGAATTTTCTTATGAGCATCGATTTTTGCTACCGCCCAAAGTGAGGCTTGTGAGGCTCACAGACTGGGGACCATACTTGGAGCGAAAGCACAGTCTTCTCGAGGGGTTACCCCGAGGAATGATACAGACTTGAAAGAGTCGCAAGGGAGTCACCACCGGATGGTTCCGAATTGGTCCAATCGACCCATAGTATGAGTGCTAGTTAAACCCTTCAGAGATTAGGTTTGGGTTATGGAGTTCTATTTCTATGAGTTTCCAAAATTGATTTTGCCATTATAGTTGGAGTTAATTATCCTACGCAGGCAAGCATACGAGTTTATATTGTAAGCACATAGCGCGACATGTGATTTGGCGTTGCATGGTTGCATGTAGAATGACATATAGTGCTATATGGCATTTGGATGACATGGAATATGCATGACATGTGAAGTGATGACATAATATGACATGGCATATGCATGACATGACATAATAATGACATAGTAAAATGGCATGGCATATGCATGATATGGCATGATGATATGTGTGTGAATTAGCATTTAACATGGCATGTGACATGGCGTACGATATGGCATGTGGTGTGGCATATGACATGGCATGGCATAATGACATGTGACATGGCATCATGATAAAAATGGCTTGGTATATTGACATATAGCATGGAAAATAGCAGAGATTGCATGGTGAATTGGCGTATTTTGATTGTATTGGCATATGAGATAATATATGTTATGGCATGGCATATGCATGGCATGGCATAGAAGTGTGTGATGTGCCATGTGACATAGCATAACATAGAAGTGTGTGATGTGTCATGTGACATGACATGTGACATGATATGGCATATATATTTTAGCAAATATAATAAAACCATCCATAAAATAAAATCCTCAAAAAGGCTGGTGAAAGGGATCGAGGAAAATGGGGGATACATGTGGGATTTAATGTTAAATCCTAAAAATGGTGAATAATGCTATTCTATTACAAAGGATCTTTGTGTGTAAAAAAATCCAGGATATTAAGTAATGTCTCCTCCTCCTCGGGGAAATTTTCACCTTCGGGTAGCACAAGTCAAAAATGCATAAGTGAAAATGCAAATAAACAAGCAAAATCATTAATAACACATAGAATTTAGGACTTGATCGACTAATTCTATGCCATGTAAAAGCACGAATCAAGATTCGAAGTCCAATGGATGTAAGGAACGATATGGTGATATGGAATGCGATATGATGACATGGCATGTGACATGTTGACATGGCATAATAGCATATGACATGATAATGTGGCATCCGACATGACATAATAGCATATGACATGATGATGTGGTATGTGATATGATGACATGACATGTGACATGGTGATGTGGCATGCCACATGATGATGTGGCATCATGACATGGCATAATGGCATGTGGCATGATGATATGGCATAGTGGCATATGACATGTGATGTTGCATATTAGCATATGACGTGGCATGATGACATGGCATAAATGGCGTATGACATGTAATGTGGTGTATTAGCATATGATGTGGCATGTGGTATGGCATATTAACATATGACACAGCATGATGACATGGCATATGATACGGCATGTGACATGGCATAATGGTTTATGACATGTGACGTGGCATATAAGCATATGATGTGGCATGATGATATGGCATAATGGCATATGACATGTGACATGGCAAAGTATCATATGACGTGGCATGGTATCATATGATGTGGTATGTGACATGATGGCATACGACATCGCAGTAAAGCTAAATTAATCTTAAAAAATCGAAGGAAGAAATGACTTACCAGGGCTAGAAGTCGCTCCCCCCAAATTCTAAAAAGCTTAGGATTTTAGTAAAAATTTAATTAATCGCTAAACCCAATTAAAATTTTACTTAAGTTATTTTAATTCTTAAAGCTTAATGTCTTAGAATTAAAATGTATACAATTTATATGATATTTTTAGTATCATTTTTATGATATATCTTGTGTGTCTTTAAGAAGAAGGCTTGCCCTTGTATTTATAGTAGCCTTAGGAGGGGTGGCACCCTTAGGCTTGGCAATATGGGATAATGTTCTAAAACATGACGGGCTACCATTTTGCACGAGCTAAACATGAGCCAAACGGTGTGGCTAAATGATAAATGAATATGCATAATTCATCTATACAACTTGCTCTTGGAGATGGAAACTTGTATCAAGCCATTCCGATATGGGAACAAGTCAGAATACGTGCCCAAAGTGGGCAACCTAGTCATCCTATGCAGGCTGTTCTGGAAATTTGTAACTGGCAGCCTTTTTGGACAGACCAAGCGGGGGGCAAATAGTATGCCTAAATGGTAAATGAATATGCAAAATTCATGTATGCAATATACTCTTGGGAATAGAAACTTGTATCAAGCCATTCCGATATGAGAACAAGTCATAATACATGCCCAAAGTGGGCAACCCAGTCATCCTGTGCAAGCTTTTCTGAAAATCTGTGACTGGCAGCCATTTTGGATGGACCAAACAGAGGGTAAAAAATGTGCCTAAATGGCAAATGAATATGCATAATTCATCTATGCAACTTGCTCTTGGGAATAGAAACTTGTATCAAGCCATTCCGATATGGGAACAAGTCACAATACTGTTAGTGTATGCTCTAGAGCATCATGTGTATTTGTACTATACATTTTCATTAATAAAGGCATTATTCATTATATAGTACAATGTTTTAAATGAACTTGTTTTACTTGGAGTATTAAACTATATATTGAAGTCCATG
>CANYBF010326397.1:0-19924 GCA_948192965.1 Dalechampia spathulata
ATCAATGACCATATAAACATCATATTTAGTATGTCATTTGGTTGAATCTTATGTATAACATTGAGTTCTCACATTTAAGTACTATTGTATTAGGTTGATATGCCTCAATGTTCATTATCTAGGTGATCTCATCATTTAACCATAGGTACTATTCATATAGTCAATTGATACTATTCATATGGTAAATTACTATTCATATCAATAGATTATGGTATGTACCTTTTTAATGTCTCTTAATAAGTGTATAAGATCATGCATTTAAGAAATTTAAGCAAGGTTGTATGATAGATCACTTAGAGACTTAAGTTTGTATGCATGTTAAGTTAAAACATATTTTACCTTTTAGACCTTTGCTCATTGTACAAGGATTTTGAATCAGTAAATGTCCTTTAAATTAAATAATTCTTAAACCATTGTAAACTAGACTTAAAGAGCTTTCCAATGATATATTACACGCCCCAAAACTCATCTGATAAGGCCTTCAAACATTGTTGACAAAATCACTTAAAACCAGCCTTTACAGTCTACACGAGTCGTGTACAGCTTACACGAGTCTTGTAGAACTCGTCCCTTACCAAAATATACATGTTTTAGGATGCTCGAGAGCTACACGAGTCGTGTAAGACTCATCCTTCCATAAAAACACCCATTCATCATTTTTCACTACCCAAAACACCACCAAATGTTTCCTTAAGCTTCCTAACTCATTCCCATGACCAAAACACCTTAAAAACACTTTTAAAACTTGCTATAAACATCAATCTAACATAATTTAAAGTTCAATCATCTATCAATTATAATTCATCATAGATTTTACTTCATTCAAATCTATCAAAGCATGACCAACTTTAAAATGATTCTAACACTCATGGACATGCAAGAATTCATTTTTCCATGAATCTTTAAGTATGACAAACCCTCTAAACACCTTTAAACATCATTTACTAACCTTAATCAACAACTAAGATGACCCATGAAAGGGATCCAAGTTAGGATTTAACTTAATTATTTTTACCCAGAATTTCATTTAATTATTTATAACACTAAATTCATCGCTTCTACTTCCTTATTCTTTCACCTTTCAATCAAATTCTTTCTTTTATATACAATCAACACAACATAATCATAGGTGCTATGTACATCTTAATATACATACTTCACTGTCTTCATAATTTCTAATCAAAACATTATTTAAACATAGCACTTTCTTAAGTAGCTTTTGTAAGCATCTCTTTGTTCTTCTTAACAACGTATAATATATGTACCTTCCTAACCTTATAACCAATTACTTCTTCCTTTAAAATGTTAGAAAACTTAAAGAAGAAGAAGAAGAAGATATAAAAGCATAAATAAAATAGAATCTACTTATGAACTCGCCTCGAGGTATTGTTTCTCCTAAGTTGGATAGAAAGAGAGTAAGCAGAAGAAGAAGAAGAAGAAGAAGAAGAAGAAGCCGTATCTTTTGGGAAAAAGAAATAAGAGAAAACCTAATTTGCTTCCTCCTTTCAATAATATAAACTTTAGCTTGACCATAGGAAAATTAGTAGCCAATAATAACATAATAATACCCCATTACATTATTCATTACTTTATGCATAACCCCATGTCATGTATTTGGTATAGTACATATATGCATATTTATACATATATATACATATAATTTACATACACATGCTATACATACCCAATAAACCTTAAATCACCATTCTATTCTATGTATTGAGACCTTAAACTGAAGATATTAAACAATATCTTCAAAAAATAAATCACTCATTTCATAATGTACTCATAATTAATATCTAAGTATACCCTTAATTTTTCCATGAAATACCATTTATATTCTAGCTTACAAATTTGTTATATCATTGCTTCTAACTTTATTTTAATTTATACTTAAACACTTGAAATCATACTTATAACCTAATCATACTAAATACACTTCATAAGAAATTTTAAGCTTATTTTCATCTCCTTAACTTTATTTTCACCAACTATTCTTTCTCATATGAACTTACTTCATCTTTATATCACTTGTACTACATTTCTCATGGTAGTGTAAATGAGGATGTTACAAGATGTGAGTGAAGTTATGTCAGCTAGGGTTGCAATTGTAAAAAGTATGGTTAATCAGGCAAACTCCACAAGGACAGATTATAACCTTTGTTATAGGAATCTCTCAATACGGAAATAACAACCAAGTTCAAAAGAAACAATAAAGAATTAAAAACAGATCAGACAGACAAAATAAGAAGCACACATAGATATAACAACAACAACAACAACAGTAAAATGTCTAAGCCAAGTAGTAATCTCAACGTGAATAAAGCTGAGACAATAAAATCAAAGAGAAACATGTAATATAAACAAGCTACAATCAGAATGAATAAGTAAACAAAAATCATTAAATCATACAAGTAATGAAGAAGCATGAAATGCAAAATAGAAATAAAGAAATCATAATATTTAGTAATTCTTACTTTTCATCTTAAACTACTTAGTAATTTTATTCATAATAATATTTGATAAAATTTATTTAAGTAAATGATGCCGTAATAATACAATGTAAAGTTAAGATTTTATTTATAGAAATGATGAAATTGAATAATTTAAAATTTTCTTTCACACTTTCTTAAATTTAAAAACTTATTTATATCAATTAACTAATTATTCCTTAAAAATTAATATTAAAAGTAAAATCTTTGAAAACGTTTTTAAAAATATGATTAGTAGTGAAATTTAGTAGAGCTACTTCAAATTTAGTTTGATAAAATTCTTCAAATTTATTAAATGAGATTTTTAAATAAATAAATAAATGAGACTTATGGTGAAATAATTAATGAGCTAATTTATTAATTTAATGATTGATGAATTATTTTTATATTATTTATTTATTTTAATGAATAATATAAAAAATTATTTATCAAAGTAATAATAATTTTTTTAACATGTTTGCAAATCTTTAATTTATATAAAAATAATAAGTATTTAATGTTGGAGACTATATTCATTAAAATCATATAATTAAAATTGAAGTCCTTTTGAAAAAATAAAATACGAATCATAATAATTTTAAATTGCAAATTAATATCAAAAAGTTTATTGAATTTCAATTGCTCAAGAGAAATTGCCATATCCAAATATTTGTAAACATACCAGGGACTGCATCATATCATAAATAAAGTAAATCAACGTCCAGTAGCCAATTATCGAATGCCACGTAGAGCAGAATACTGCACATTGCAAGCAATATTTTGTTCAGCTTCCGACTCTCTCTGAGCGCAAAATAGCAAAGCAAGATGGATTCGCCTGACGTTAATAATAGCACATGAGAAGGGATGCGCATAGCACAGCAGCTCGGATACATCTCCATCGCTTGCTGCTAATTTGCGCCCTTATCGTCGTACGCGCGCCTGTCGCGCACGACCCTAAGCTGCGCATACCAGGACCAGGACCAGCACCAGCACCAGCACCACAAGCGTCAACGGCAACAATCCCTAATTCAATACCTAACGAGACGGCTTCCTCTCCTCCTGTTTTTGTAGACGGCGACGATAACGACTATAAGATCCTTGAGATCTCGCACTCTTCTTCTTCTGTTCCTGATTTGAAGCAGCGATCCATGTCCAAATCACGCGTTTATACCGATGTTAATGTTCTCCGTCCTAAGGATTATTGGGATTACGAGTCTCTCACCGTTCAGTGGGGGTAAAATTCTTCATTATTAATTTCATTGTTAAATAACTGACCTATGTTCTCAATCGTTTGCTCTCTTTCTTGTTTTTTTCCTCTTTTATGGTACAATTGATTTTTATTTTTATTGAAACAGCTAAACAGGTTATGCTGTATGTTATTTAATGTGTTATTATGCTGTATGTAATTTGATTTGCAAGCTGCGGATAATGTATGAATTGAGAATTATATGAAACATGAAACGATGATTTGTAGGGGTTAATGAAGCTATTATGTAGAAATAGGGTTTGATTTGATGCTTACTGGTTAAACCAGAATGGAATTGATGTTAAATGAATTTGATAATCTCTTGGCTGCTTCCGTCAAATTTTCTGACGAATATTAAATAACTTGTATGATTTTGAACTAAATGAATATGCTTGATGCATTATGGGGATGTGGACTACAGATTATATGTTGCATGTGAGATTCTCTTCTTTTTTGTCCTGATCTTTTTTCCCTACCTTTTTGAGGTCTGCTCCAGTGACCAAGATGATTATGAAGTAGTCCGTAAGGTTGGAAGAGGAAAGTACAGCGAGGTTTTTGAGGGCATAAATGTGAACAACAATGAACGGTGCATAATCAAGATTCTCAAACCTGTTAAGAAAAAGAAGGTGAACTTTGTTTCTTCCTTGTACAATATGAGTTATTTATTTTCTTCTATTTCACTTGCTATTTTGATGCAAATCCCTTGAATTTACTTGCTACAAATTAATGCTGATCCTTTGATGTTTGTGTAGATTAAGAGGGAAATAAAAATACTTCAGAATCTTTGTGGTGGCCCCAACGTGGTCAAACTTCTGGATATTGTTAGAGATCAGCATTCAAAGACTCCTAGTCTGATATTTGAATATGTCAACAGTACAGACTTCAAAGTTTTGTACCCAACGCTCACCGATTATGACATACGGTACTACATATATGAGCTTCTCAAGGTAACTCTACCTCTATCCTTACATCTAGACATTCATGCTGTGTGGTGGTACCCTCTATTGTGGATCCAGCTTCAGTTTTAATCACTATGTGAATCATGTGTTGCACAAAATCAGTGGTGTATGGAACTGACATGAAAGAATGTGATATAAATAAATGTCTTTCTAATGCAGGCATTGGATTACTGCCACTCACAAGGAATAATGCATAGAGATGTTAAGCCTCATAATGTTATGATTGATCATGAATTGCGGAAACTCCGCTTGATAGATTGGGGTCTTGCTGAGTTTTACCATCCTGGCAAAGAATATAACGTCCGCGTAGCATCAAGGTATTGATTTGATGATGTTACAGATTATCTAGAAATGCTTTTGTTTTTTAACTCTTACATATGTATGGAGTTTGATTGCCAGAAATTTAGGACTGGTTGTAGTTACCGCTCCTACTCCATCTTAAAAAATCATACCAATAAGATTCAATTTTTATCAAAGGATCTGAATGCTGCTCTTTGGGAAAAAGGTTGGATCACTGAATTAGGGTAGAATATTGATTGTGTTTACCAGACATCACATTTCTTAAATCATGAATAGAGTTTTCTGTCCTTTTTATTTGAAATTGATGTTTAATTCTATGGTATTTCAACAACCTTATTCATTTCCTCAGGATGTACTTCGTAGAAACAAGATTAAATGTTTTCCATGTATGGGAGTTTTAGTCTCGATCATATTATTAGCAATTTATGGCTTCATTCTTACAGAATGATGAAGTTTTCTCCCTGTTCCTCAGATATTTTAAGGGTCCGGAGCTCCTTGTTGATTTACAGGACTATGACTATTCTTTGGACTTATGGAGCCTTGGTTGCATGTTTGCTGGAATGGTAAGCATTAGCGTTTGCATAAATAACCTTGGTCACTTACAACATTAACCATGAATGATTCCTGACACCAATACATGATGCCAGATATTTAGGAAGGAGCCATTCTTTTATGGTCATGACAACCATGATCAACTTGTCAAAATTGCCAAGGTAATGTTGACTCCACTGTTTGGTGCAGAAACATTACCTGCATCTGAGTTACGAGAAATGAATAGATTTTGTGTTAAACTTGTTTAACCTTTTGCTGATTCCAGGTACTTGGAACTGATGAGTTGAATGCGTATCTGAATAAATATCACTTGGAGCTTGATCCTCAACTTGATGCTCTTGTTGGGAGGTTTGTCAAGCTGATTTCCTTTTCATTATGCACTTGATAGAACTTCTCTAAGCAGAACTTAGGATTTTTGTAACTTTCACTGAGTGTAAGAAAATTGACCAAATTACATCTGACCTTCCTTGACGTTATCGTCCATTTTTCTTAAGATTTATTGCATTTTAAATCAAATCAATTCCTTTTGCACTATATCTGGTACCACACAGTATGAGGTGAATGAGCTCTCTCTTTTTTACTTGTTCTTTTTTTTTCCTTGGTTCCTTTCTTTTATAAAATTATTTTGTTTCCTGCATCTTGTTAGTGTCTGGATTACGTGAGGTTAGATTTGGAGAGATTATCCCACCATCCAGATTTTCAATATTATAGATTTCATTAACAAATCCAATGGGTTTTGATAGAATTGGTAGATAGGTTTTTTATTTGGTAGATTAATTTTTGCGTTGCCACTTGGTTCTGAAAATAAAAAGTAAAACATTGTAAATAAATTCCTTAAAGGTTCTTTCTTTTTTCATATATACAGCTGATGAACTACCGACTTATTTTGAACATACCAGTTAAAGAATGTTTATCGACTTGTCAATATCATACAAAATTCTTTGATACAAATATAATACTTGTAAATCTAACACAGTTGACATGAATTAATGTGTTTTATGCTGCTGCAGGCACAGTAGGAAGCCCTGGTCCAAGTTTATTAATTCAGATAATCAGCATTTGGTTTCTCCTGAGGTTCTTATTTTTACTTTCAAGTATGTAGCTTATTCTGCGTTGCCTCAGTAGGCCTAAATGCTTTTTTTCCCCCTCATCTTATAACATGCAGGCGATTGATTTTCTTGATAAGCTCCTTCGTTATGATCATCAAGACAGGCTAACTGCAAGAGAAGCAATGGTAATACTTCTTGTCTTGAATAATTACGAAGCTATGAAAGCAGAAGTAACGGCATAGGAAGGTCGATTTTTTAAACCATTATAGGAATCTGAAATAGAAAATGGCTCCTACTGCATCCCTGTCCAAATAGTTTGCTTGTGAAGTTATACATATAGGAAACCAGAAGTAACCTGACCAGAAACACTGTAAGAATTTGAGAATGTGGGAGTGAGTGAATAACTAGTGTGAAGAGTCCAAGGATAGATCCAAAATGACCACATGCGGTCACTTGGATGGCCAGATTTTATCCTTTCAATTTTTTTGTCATTCTTGCAATGTGGTATTCTCAACAATCATCATACGTGCTTCTTGAAGAGTCTATGATGAAGTTCCTGACCAACTTTCCACGTGCGATAATGTTGATTGTGATATGCAGGGACATCCATATTTTTCTCAAGTAAGGGCTGCAGAAAGTAGCAGAATGCGAGCCCAGTAAGGGGTCGCATGTGGGCAATGTATCATCCTTAAAAACGATTTTTCTAGTCTGAAATTCTCCTTTACTGTATTTTGGTGCCATCTCTCGCAATTCAGAAGATTGTGCATGGATTTTGACTACTATGTATAATCTTGATATGTATCTCACTTGTTTGAGGGAATATATATAGAGTGTTGTTACCTTGTTCTTTTTGTCATGACTTGCTTTGTAGGAAATGATATTTAGTATTGAATTGCATCTTCAACCTATTAACAATTTTCTTTAGATCGTTAGAAACTTGTGGCCAAACATTTTTAAAAAAATTTATGAGATTTGAATATTAGATAGGCTTTTAAAATTGAAAAAATGTTTGATGAAAATAAGGTTTCATGTTTATAAATTAAATTATTGATTCAAATATCAATATTCCCAAATAATAAAATTTTTAATAATTAATCATTGATGAATTAACTAATAACTACTGGAAACATTTGATAGCTATTAAAGCTAAAAATATAATGATGTGTTGATTTTCTATGATTGCAAAATTAATGGTATAAAATAATTACGTAAATGAAGGTCCAGGTTGAAATTCTGTATTTAATTTTTTAATTCATAAATTAGATCGCTGAGCGTAGAGATCGTGGACGTCGTTGGTGTTGCTCTTCGAATTCAACTATTTTCAAGAACAAACCAACTAAACTACATTTGAATTTTGCTTTATGCCTTGACAATTCTGTTAATCCTTAGTCCACAAAATTAAGCTAGTCTTGTCGGCACTTATTTTATAAATCCTAGATATATATGTGCCTAATTTAAATAAATTTTTAAATTTCAATATAAGAAATCTCCATGATAATCTTTTCATGAATAAAATGAATTTTATCATCTTACTTTAAATAATATGTTGGTCTTATATCTTTGACTAAATCAAAAAGCTTTTATTTAAAATTTTTTATAAAAGTTTTAAGGAATATATATAAAAACCTAGTCTAACTAAATTTTTTGAAGCCCAACTTTTAACACAAATGTAAGTCCAAAAGTGTACTGGAAGAACAATAAATGAAAGCAGTAGATATTTCAACGACAAGCTAAAATTATGTATTAGAATAATTTTTTGTCATGTGAACTCATCCATAAATGTCGGTACGATAAATGGCATATTTCTTTTTTCAACTTACTCTTATTTTTTGTCTAGCTCCAATAATAATAATAATAATAATAATAATAATAATAATAACAACAACAGAGGAGCAACGTACATATTTTTTCAAGGTTTATGGTGATGGCAAGTAAGCATTCTAGTCATATTGTTCTTGATCACGAATCCACTTTGTGGCTACCCATTTCTCGCCTTTGATTACCGGGCAGCTTCCATGCAGTGATGTCTGCCAAACGGAAAGTACAATAGTCAGCATTATATCCACCTCCCACAAGTCCATTATTATTGGTTCGACCAATTGGACCTAATCTAAGTAAATGCATATTACACTCTGTTTCACATTAACTTTATGTCTCAGTTTTACCTTATTTATTATGCTCATTAAATATATCTGAAGCCTTCTCGTTACCTTTCTTTGCATTTAACGAAGGATGATTTAAACGATTCTCAAATGACTTTATAATTTCATATATATATATATATATATAATATTAATGCTTTGAAAAAGTGATGTAGCACTTAATAATCGAACAAAAAGAACTATTCTACCCAATTAAATTGTCATAAAATGTTATTTTAATGAAGAAAAATTAAAAAGTACTTTTCCAAATCAAATCCATACATTGATCAAATCGATGAGGATTCATCATTGGAATAATAACAAAAATGATCAGTTTTACTCGTTTTACAATAATATAAAACGATAAAAACAACATTTCAATATATTAAGCCTATGTTAAGCCTTGATAATTGTTTTCTTTAAATATTTTCGAAAACTTGTTTGTTATTTTTCAAACCAACTTTTTTTGAATTTTTTTTCAAATTATTTTAAATTTTAAACACCTTTCATCTTCAATTACGTAGATAATGTATGATTCAAAATTTAAACAACATATTCTTCTCAATTTGGTTCGATAGACCTGCCCGTCACCAATGGAACCGGGTGGGGAAGTAATCATCACATCTCCTTGTCTCCCTTTGTGTTCTCGGGAAAATATCAGAAATGTATTGAATCTATATGGTATTGTATGTGGTGTGGTATTGCAGTGTTTCACTATTCAATGGAAACTTGAAAAGCTCTCTGTATGAAAGGGAACTAGGAACACTTACCGGATCGATTGTGCTATTTGGGAAAAGGGAATAGAATAAAAGTGCATCCCCTCGGCGTGGTTTCACTCGCAAACCAGTACACTTTTCAAAATCGTAACTTTCATCAACGTCCATGTCATTCTGAAAACGCTGAGAATCCATTAATGGCCAACTATTTTATGGCAGTATGATCAGACGAAAGGGAGAGCAGGAAAAGCTCTTAATCTTATTACCTCAAATGGAAACATGGTCTCCCCACCTTCTTCCACATCAGACAAATATAATAAGAATGAAGCAACCTGCATAGAGCCAATCAGCGCTGGTTTAGAATTATTTCAAATATTTTTAGCTCAATAAGGATCCTAATCAATCTTTCCAGGTTCCAAAAAGTCGTCCTAAGAACAGATTTTTCATTTCAAGCCTAAAAGAGAAGGCTATTAAGTACCATACCATCTGATTTTATATCACCAAGTATGTGTACCTAACAGGACTTCGTGAATTTTAGTTTCACTTCATTTTCTTTTTCAATTGATGTAAAAAGATTATAATGTTTGTTAGAGATGACCCAAGCAATATGGACTAATTAGATATTCCACCAGCATTTTAATGAAAAATGACCCTCTTTGACAACAATTCCAAATGCAATTGTTTGTCATATATCAAAAGAGAGAATCTTGATGCAGAGGTGCAGTGTTTCTGATGAAGGTAAGCATTTTTAAGACTGATGTGTTTGTTTATAGCATTAACCTAATGTGATCACTGTATAATATAATTGATTTTGTTATATTTGCAGTCCAAATACTCATCATCTCTTTACTGCACAAAAAAAAAAAAAAGGATGGTTAAACATAAGATGCTTGTCTTGATTTAATCTTGACATGCATTGTGTGTATATGAAGGAGTTCACATGCATCATGCATTACCAAATAACTGACTAATACAGTATAAAGATAACAAGAAAGGAAACTCGATGTTTTTGGATGAGGTTTACCCTTTGGCTCTTCTGTGGACCGTACTCAGCAGGATTGAATGCATCATAATGGGAATTATACTTCTGGCCAATCTCATAGCGCAAGACATTGAATGCCTGAAACATGGTGTAATCCTCAGACAATTTTAAAATTGCCCTGAAATAAAAGGTTAAATACTTCAACGGAAATGACAAGCAAATAATTAAATGCAGCAAGTGTTTCAGAGATGATAGTTTCTTCGAAGCTTAGGAAAGGGTCAGTACTTGCAAATTATTATGCCTTGATAAGTATAGAAATATGAAGAGGATTTATATTCTTGGAAAGGTAAGGGAAATTGCCAAAACAAACCTTCCAGCCCGACAAATTGGGTAAATTTGCTAGTTGACTGTTGATGAATTTAATGGAAAAGCTTAACTTTAATACTTTAGTATCAAGTAAAAGCAATATAAAATACATACAAATGCATTCTGTAAGGTGAATACTGAGCATTTAAACATCAGGTTCAAGAAGGAAATTTTTCAAACAGCAAGTCTTTTTTAATATAAACAATACCTCGCCATTAACTCGAGGAAGCATTGTAGCCCTTGCAATTTTCTCTTCAATAGCATCTAAAACCCCAGTATTGTCTTCAGAAGCACTAATAAACATTCCAGAACTGTTTCAAATAGATAAATGTAAGCTAATCATATAATAAAAACTAAAGGAAAGGTCTAAGCATCGTTTGGATACAGATATTAATCAGCAACAAATGAAATTCATTAATTTCTTCACAATTAGTTTTGTAGGCATAAAAACTAGAAATATTGACAACAATGTTAGCATTTTAAGTACATAAACTTTTCAAAAGTAAGCCATTGAAAATAAAATGTGTATATATATAGAAAAGAAAAACCTTGTTCTGATGTCTTTAGTGTTCTCTTCAGTCTCTCCTTTCCGTAAAGCCAAAGTAGAAGGTTTAAGACTAGGCTCTGCCATCTTGATTACACCTCGACATTGCTCTTCTGTTGCAAAATTTGGAAAATATAAAGCACGAGGTTTCCAGCTTAATACCTGCATTTCATTTTAATATTATTAATTTTAATAATAATAATAATCATCACCATCGTTATTTATCTTGAAAAGAGGAGGATCGTTGCAAAAAAAAAATGCAAAGAAAAGGCTAATAGTGAATCATCATCCTTCACCTACTTTCACAATAAGGAAGTATGATCCGTGCACTAAGTAAGCCAATTGTTAACACTAATTGCTGCTTTTAATTTTCATTGAAAAATATATATATATATATAAAAAGAAACCTGAAAAGGAACCACAGTCAGATGATCATCTCCAGTATCTCCACAAGGCAACAAATCATACTCAATAATTTCCTCCTTCACCGATTGAAGCTGTCTAGCTCTTGTTCTCTGTTTATCTCCACCTATACTCTGATTATCATACATCAAATCAATTTTCTTGCCAATCAACCAAAAAAAAAAATTCAAAGCAAAAGATTTAGAAACAAAAATAAAGAGGTTGAAATACCTGAGAAATAAGATTGGAAGCAAAAAGACCGGCTAGAAAAAAGAAAGAACAAGATAGAAAAACAACAGGTAACCCTAACTTCAACTTGAAACTCCATTTTCCTTTACTAGCTTTCGCTTTCATTGATAAATCTATACACTGAAATGATCTTCTTCCGATGATTCTTATTAGTCTACAACTTCCTTCTATTTACTTTCCTGCTGATCTTCGATGATCCTTTCTCTTATATTTCTCTTCTCTGTCTTCTTTGTCAGAGATTTTTTTTCTGCAATAATTTTAATTGTTGAAGTCAATAGAAAACAGGAGAAAATGGAAATGGGAAGTGGGGAGAGAGTCGAGCGGGAATTTAGTCGAAGAGGATCGAAGAATTTACCATCTTTTTGACGTTTTTATGGATTTCCTCGTGCCGAACGTACACTTTTAGATCTTACAAATCTACCCTCGGCCCCGCTTCAGCATCTTTTGTTTACTGACACCCTCCTGATTTAATTCCATAAAAATTATAGATATAAAAATATATATTTTTTTATTTATCACAAATATATGGAATTTATATCTCCATTTATTAGTAGATTTATTAATTAATTAAACTGAAAATTGATTAATTAAATTAATGAGCCATTAATATTGATAAATTCATATTAAATCATGTTATATTTTCTAAGAAAACAAACAATCACCCCTCTGACTTATAAATTTTACAAAGTTATCCTTGTTATTTTGTGTCTTTAATTCAATTGCCTAACTTCATCCATAAACAATTATATAAATTAAAATTCAAAAATTGAAAAATAAGTAAATTCAACCTTCATTTCCGTTTAATTCAAATTAGTTTATATTGCCAATTTCCCATATTTTATAAATAAATATAATATGTATATATATATATTTGATTAGTTTAATTAAATTAATAATTTTTAAAACCGAATTAGTGAGTGTAATAAATTTGTTTGATTGGCAAGAGTGATAGACAGAGAAGAGGATAATGAGCTGGCAAAGAAAGCAAAAGGAGAGAATAATAATAACAAAAGAGGAAAATCCACAGGTTTTTTGCTGGCTGTTTTGCCTTCCTGCTCTTTTCTGGATTATTTCAATTTTTAAAAATTTTAATTATTAAATAATTAATTTTAAATATATGTATATATATATCATTATAAATCAAATAATTGATCAATAAAAACATCCAAGCCAACCACCGAAAGACATGGTTGAATGGCACGGTAAAAACGAAACATTTTATATAGAAAATTGGTATAGTGGTAGAGCCACTAGATGGCTGGAAATCCGCCTCTCGATATCATATTGGTGCCTGCCTCTGATTTTGAGCCTTGTATCATTAATATGCCACGTCATTCACCACCATCTCATTTTCCACCTTTGACCAGACATTTTTTTAAAAAAAATTAAAAAATAAAAATTCAATAACCTACGCTTATGTTATTATTTATCATTAAATTATTTGAATAAATAATAAAATCTTAAGCTTTTTAAATTATATTATAAAATCATTTCATAATAAAATTTTATTATATTTAAAAGAATATTTTGAAATTTAAATGAATATCATTGATATAAACCTATGTATTAATAAATCATATGATAAAATTAAATGAATTCATATTTATAATAATAATTAAATATTTATAATAACAGCAGCAGCTTTGGTGAAAAAGGAGTCCAAAAAGCAATTAAAATGGAAGAGCAGTGTTATTATTGTATTACCTTTTGTTTTTTTTTTTTTTCATTTTTCCAGGATGGCAGTGATTCATAAAATGACAAGTCCATTTTACAGAGTGGGCAGTTCAGAAAGTAGAATCTCTATAAAACTCTCCAACGCAGGAAAAATTACGTGATGATATTGTTTGGAATTTAATTATTGATCATTTTATTTATTAAATAAAATATTTTAATATAAGAAAAAGAAAAAATTTGTATAATTTAGAATTTTAATGAATATTTTTATGTAGAGATATAATGATAATCATGATTTATATTTATTTTTTCTCTTATTTTAAAGACTTTTCTAGTATAACTTAGGTATTTTTATTTTTAAGCAATTACATTTTCATTTCAATACATTACATTTTTCATACTTCACATTTAGCATTTGTTCCTGTTAAAGAAATGCCCAGATCAAAAGAAACCGCAATCACAAAATAGAGAAGCAAAGATAAGAAAAATTGAAGAGCAACACGAGATTTACGAGGTTCGACAAAGATGCCTACATCTTCGGTTACAGAGAGCGGCTGGATTTCTCATAGATCAAGAAAAGAAGGTACAGTACAAGTCATACGAGGTTTGCTGCATTTTAATCCCTAAAACCGTTAACAGTAAACTGGGTCAAGAAAACCAGGAATAGTAAACCGGACCGGGAAAAAATCGGTCCATACCGCGGGGGGCGAAGCCCCCCACACCCTCCATTGGAATCAGTTTTTAGGCTCCGAGCTCAAGCCTATCGGCCCTCGCTCTTCACTCCAAAAACAGGTTCCCATTTTTCCTCCATTAAATTTTTCTCAAAATTTTACGTCGCACCGTGAACTTTTCGAGTCGGGTACAAATTCGAAACCATCAAAAAATTATTCAAGACACAAATACAACAGTTCCTTGCTTTATTTAACATTTAGAGTATAGAATTTTATATTTTTAAATTTGATCTCTTATTTCATGAATGTTGATCGTAATCATTGCCAAATTCTCATATATCTTTGTCTGCAAACTCATTAGTTCATGTTTTAATAGGTCTAAAAGACTTGTTCATGCTTAATTTTTTTACAGAATACAATTTGTGTTAAAAGGGAAAAATGACTCAAGTTAGACTTAATAAATTATATTTTTTAGAGGAAATGTTCAACACGAGTCTTGTTGGACTCAAATTTACTTGATTATTTGAGAAAATGATGAATATGAGTTGTGTAAAGGGCCACATAACTCGTGTTTCACTCAACATATTCAATTCTCATCCTTAAAACCCAACACAACTCGTGTTAAGGTTAACATGACTCGTATTAGGTCTTTAAGTCATGATTTTTCATGTTTTACATTTTAATTTCGAGCCAATAGAACTTTTTAGGGTCTAGATTAGACACATGAAAATGAGTGGTTCCTAGCAATTTTTATGATAGTTTTTGATAATTTTTAAGGGAATCTCTCCTTCTTCATCATCTTTGGTTTTTTACTTTTCTCTATAACTTTTGCAAGAACATATATACATTCATGCATACTTACTAGATTTTCATACAATCTTTAACTAGCAAAAACACTTTAGGTTTAGTTTTTATATCTCATATTTTTTTTTTAGATTTGTTTAGATTCTAGCAACTTAAGCATGAAGATAAAGGAGCGAAGAGAGCAATTGAGGAACTTAGAAGAAAGAACAAGAATCAAAAAGACTTTTGTTTACTTTGTGTAGTTCCAAACTATGGTAGTGTCCTACTTTAAAACCCCTTTATTTATTAATTTGCTTTGCTTTACTATATCTAAGTAGATTTCCAAGCTAGAGACTTGATGCTTGTGACTATTTTGTTACTATTTAACTAGTAAAGATGTTTGAGGTTTTGATTGATAATGGTGATTTGCATGTTAATAGGATTCATTAGTTTGTTGATTGCTTAATAGATTAATTAATTGCTTTGAAAAAGGGATTATTAGTTGGACTAAACATTGGAACACTATTAAATTAATTACCTAGATATAGGAATTAATTAAATTGATGAATTTATATTGGTAATTGTTTATATTCATTAAAAGCAACCTAGCACCATGAAAGTAGATGTTTGTTTGATTGAAGGAAGATGTGATTATACTTTGGTACCATCGTGATAAACCAATTGCATGATCACTAGGTAAACTTAATTGCATTCTCATAAGTATTATTTCAATCCTATCTTATGTTATTAATTTAGGAGCTTAAAAATATTTCATTTCATTTGATTTAGTTTAAATTCCTTTTGATTGATTTACCTTGTTATTGTTTGATTATTGTCTTTTCCCTAAAAGTAATGCAATTCTTCCCAAATTTGACTACTTAGATAATTGACAAAATCAAGAGTTAATACTTAATTTATTATTGATTTCAGTGATTGATACCTTTATGCTATATTTATGACTCATACTTTTGCTATGGCATGAATTTATAACAAGGAAAAACAATTAGAACTTGTTAAAAATATAATCTTAAAATACATCATGCTTATATGCCAATTGAATATTATTCAAAATCTTAACCATGAAAAATCGAACTTAAAAAATATTTTTCAAACATAACATAAATAGCTTGATATAATCAATTTCGAATGATTAATTTATATATTATATAGGTTAACTTGATATGTTTAACATTTCAATAATTTATGAACCTAAAATATAAATAATATAGTTTTATTATTTTTATTAAGGTGTATTAATGAGTCAATATTATTCAACTTATATATCTTATCTAAATGAAATTAACAACTCAATTTATGATATAATTCAATCTTTTATCATATTATCAATTAATTGATATAAATTCAATACCAACCCATTTATCAATAGTTTAAATCAATTTATTTTATAAAATTTCTAAAGCTATCATAATGTCATTTTTGTTTAACATTTTTAAATTCATGTTTTAATTTAGCTTTCAATTTAACTTTTTATCATTTTTATTGTAAAATTATAGTGTTACCTCTTTTAATTTATTTTTTATCTTATTAATTTATTTCTTTTATTTTTTAATTTTTTTCCTTATTTTTTCTTTTCTTGTTTTCCATTAGATGATTTTGATTCTTCTTCTTCTTATTATTTTTAATTTCTTATTATATGTACTTTTAGATTTTTTTAGAGTTTTATTGATTATTTACTGTATATCTATTAAGTTTTCTTTTCATAATAAATATATAAATGAAATATATTAATATATATTTATTTACTAGTATATATTGATGAATAAATATATATTATATAATATTTTATGAAATATAAATATATATTATATAGTATTTTATGAAATATAAATATATTTATATATGATGTAAACATATTTATCAACATATACCATAATATATGTTGATAAATACTTGATTATATATACATATATTCATCAATATATATAAATTTTTTTACCAATATACTATATATAGGATATAGGTCAATATGGTATATTTATCATGAAATAAAACTAAAAAAATAATAACATATACTATAAAAAATCAGAAAAATGAAAAATATTATCAAATATATAATAAACGATTGAAAAAATTTAAAAATAAATTAATTAGAAAAATAGACAAAAAGGAAATAATAAGAATCATAAAGATGAAGGAAAAAAAAAAGGAACAAACTTGAAAGAAGAATAAATAGGTGTTCGGCTGGAAATGAATCACCAGGGCGAATTTTGTGATTTTTAAACCAATTAAATATTATTTAAATAATTGTTATCAAATTCAACTTTATGCAACTAAAACTGAGGTGTATATAAATATTTAATTGTAAATCTCTATTATAAACATTTTTTATAAATAAAATTTTTCCACAGAGTATGTTGAAATGTTTGTATATTAAAATTCAAAAATTAATCTTTATTAAATATTTTAAAATCTTTATCATTTAAATCTGTTTGGATAATAAGCTTATAATAACAATGTAAGTTGAAAACAATTAAGAGAAAATACTATTCTTAAAGGATATTCTCAAATTAAGACATTTATGTCCACAAGTGATCATGTGTAAAGAATGAAAATCCATCTAAATTAAGCTTCGAGTTTAGTTGTAGATATCAAAAAAAAATTTCTGGATCAATTAAATATATTTTTTATCTATGAAATTAATTAGATTAAATAATCATTTTAATTTAATAAATGAAATATATTTTATGGATTAATTAAATAAATATTTTTGATCTATAAAATAATTAAATTAAATAATTATCTTAATCTAATAAATTAAGTACATTTTAAACCAATCAAAATTATCTGGTTTATTATCTAAATTTAAATTATTTTAATAGTAAGATAAATACTGTTAAAATAATAAATAAATGAAAGGATAATTGTTGTAAAGTGAGGATGAAGGTTAAATCTGTAAAGTCCTTCTCCTTCAAATCATTGCATCCCTTCATTCCAAAAGATACATTTTGAAACTAAAAGCCAGAAGCAACAAGAAGCTCACAAGGTACAAGCTCTCCAAGCATTCAAGACCTCAAGGTGATCTTCAAGAACAAAGGTGTTCTCTAAGTTCATCAAGGCGTTCAAGGAATCCATCAAGGTGTTCATCAAGTTCATCAAGGTGTTCTTCATCCAAGGTGAAATTTAATTCAAGATCAAGCCCCTAAAGCACTTGTATCGTGTTCTTCATCAAAAATCAAGTTTAATTCAAGATCAAGCTACAAAAGCCCTTAAATCAAGTTCTTACTTCGAAATTCGAATCGGAGGATTTAAATTCTTTGTTGTAGAATTTTATATTAGAGATTGTAACCCGCTTCAAATTAATAAAATTATTTATTGTTCAATTTCTAATTCAATTCATTTTGTTTTATAGATTTTGCGCACTATAAATTTTGGCATGCCCAATGGGACCCTCTCTACCTCTCATCTCCAATTTCGAAAAAAAAAAATCAAATCTTCAATATCAATGGCATCTGAGAAGAGTGACTCTATGGCACTAAGGAAGTACAACCTTCGCTCAAGAGTTGCTCAAGTCCAAACTCCTATCACGTCGCTTGATGGATCAAATGGTGCTGATAGTCCCAACACCACGACAAAGATAAAGTCGATCATACAGTTTTATGAGCAATAATAAATGACGCCTTCACCAAAGATGGGGGTAAAAATTGGAGTGTCAAAGGAATCCAGTTTCTTATCCTTGCTAAAGTCCTGTGACGAGGAAGAAATTCAAGGTGGAAGTTTTACTCCATAATCAAATATGTGAATTTCTTCTCCAAAAAGTCCTGGTGGCATTATATCTGTGATGATGACCAACACTACTTCACTCGAAGAACAAGTTACCAACTTGACCAAATTGGTAGAGAAACTCATGAACAAAACCAAGGAAAAAGATTATGAAATTGCATCTTTATCTGTAAAGCTGGCAAGTGTGACTGGGAAGGCTATTGCTGAAGTAGCATCTGACCAGCTGGCTAATCAAGAAAAAGAAGAAGGTGCTTCAGCAACAAAGGCTGCAAATAGCACTCAAGTGATGACCAACAACCCAATCTCTATAATTCAGCTTGAAGAGCTTATTAAGAAAGCTATCAAGGAGCAAGTTGAGTCATCTGTGCAGCTTTCTTACTCATATGCAAAACCATACACCTCTCGGATTGACCTCATGAAGATGCCAACAAATTATCAACCTCCAAAGTTTCAACAATTTGATGGCAAAGGTAATCTAAGACAGCATGTTGCTCACTTTGTGGAAACATGCAATAATGCTGACACCTATGGTGATCTACTTGTCAAGTAGTTTGCCCGATCTCCAAAAGGTAATGCCTTTGATTGGTACACTGACCTTGAAGCTGGTTCAATTAATAGTTGGGAGCAACTTGAGCGGGAATTCCTCAACCGTTTCTACAGCACCCGATGCATTATCAGCATGATCGAGTTAACTGCAACTTGCCAATGGAAAGATGAGCCTATGATAGACTATATCCAAAGATGGAGGAATCTAATCTTGAACTGTAAGGATTGTCTTTCTGAAACCTCTGCAATTGACATGTGCATCAAGGGCATGATCTGAAGAAAGGCAAGGAGAAGTTAGAGGTACGTAAGGTTGTCAAGCCTAATGTAAAGCCTGAGAATAAGCAATTATTAGCTGTAAGCTGGACTCCAATCAAGATCAACTCTAAGGTTGGAAAGAAGAAGGAGATAAAATTGATTGGTTTCCAAAGTCAAGAAAGAAGATTACTTCTCTGAAGGAAAGACAAGAAAAGAAATATCCTTTTCCCGATTCTGATGTTTCAAGTATGCTTGATGATTTACTTGAAGCTAAACT
>CANYBF010326538.1:0-14928 GCA_948192965.1 Dalechampia spathulata
AAGGAATTCTTAACATTTCAAGCATCACAATCAATATCAATCACATAACATAGCCAAATGATTGCATTCCTATCAAAATCATAAGCCTAGACGTCGTTTACGTCTTATGGCAATCGAAAACATGCCGAAAGTGGCTTAACACATAAAACTAGCTCTAACCTCAATCGCAAACAACCTCTAGCTATAGCCAATGATCCTGTCCTCACTTGTATTCAACTTCTATCACGTGTTCTCGGGCGCTAGCGACACTTAGAATCCTGAAGGAGGGTTTTTGATAGGGTTTTAGGGCGTTTTAGGTTAAGAAAAAGGGATTAACACTTAAGAAAATCCATCTGAAATCTGCCTTAAAAGTCAAATACAGAGTCGCGTATGGCCATACGGACATTGGTACGCCCGTACCGACTCCAAAACCCTGACAAGCTAAAAACCTGCGAGCACGCGTACGGCCGTACCACCTGTTGGTACGCCCGTACGGGCACTGTTCATCTGATAAAATCACTGTTCACCTGCGAGCAAACTGAATTCCTGCGAGCAATGGTACGACCGTACGCCCAGTTGGTACGCCCGTACGCACTCGAGGCTCTCAATACCCTGTATTCCTCTGACTCGTACGACCGTACGGCCAACCCGTACGCCCGTACCACTTCCTAAAAATGCATAACATGCCTATTGGCATGTCTAACACGACTGTAACCTATCCCAACACCCATACCAACCCTAGCACACTTCCCAAAACACCTCTTTACCGTACCGCGGGGGCTCCGCCCTCGCACCCCCAACCAACAACTCACGTATCTCCCCCTGATGGGCAGATGTCGTCGCTCCGCTTCGTTCACTCGTTTCGCTCACGCTCCACTCGCTCACTCCGCTCTGCTCCGACATCTGCCCCTTATACCAGTATAAGGGCTATTCCTAACATCATGCATACCCAATCATAAACACAAGCCGTCCCTCATCCAACCAAGAAGACACGCTTCTCAAAAAGGTGACGACACACAAGTCGCATCAAGAAACACATATACCCCAATCCAAATCAATACATCGAAGCATTTACACAATACCATCAGTCATATGCAGAAGTATAGGCATATAATCATCCTCATACGCATATAACACAATGTAAATCCACACATTGCAATGCACCTACGTACACCCATCAGTAGTCATATACACACGTACACATGCATATTCTGTTATAAAGGATCTTCAATAATATAAAAATCCAAGATCTATAGCTACATCTCCTCCACTCAGGAAAACGATCTCGGGTAACATGAGCTAAAATGCATGAATAGAAAATGCAAACAAATGATGTTAATAATAAAAGGAATGTTAAGATGTGGTTACTCAATCTAATGTTATATGAAAGCATGAATCAAGGCTCAAATCTCAGGTATATATTGGTAACATTTATGAAACAAGGAATAAACATGAGTTAGATCATGAAAATAAAATTGATTTTAGGCAAAATCATTCATAGACATCTAAGATCACATGTGACATCATTTGGAAATAAGTCAACATTCAATTAAGGCTAATCATGTTAATAAACATAAAATTACAATTAAAATGATATTTAATTAAAGAGTTAAGCAAAATTAAATTGATTTAATAGTAAAATCATTCGAATTGATCATGAAAATCAAAATTGGAAGACTCTAACATCCTTAAGCATCAATTAGAGCATAAATCAATATCCAATTTGACTTCAATAATACTAATTGCAACCAAATTAAGCTAAAAAATAGATTTAACTTGATTAATTAACTTTTCAAGTTGAAATCAATGAAATTAGAATGATTTATTATGAATCTAGATTATTATGACCACTATGAGACCACGAATGCTACTGGAAAATTTAAAGAAATCAAAAACTAAAGCAAAAATGATTGAAAAATATTGGATTTTTATCAACCTAAAACATTATATACATCACATATAGATGTTCATGCATTACATACAATGAAAATGGAACTATATGCGTCATACAAAGTGATATGTACATCATATGAAGTGATATGTACGTCGTATGAAAAACAAACTACATGTGTTGTATATAATAGTACATGTGTCATATGAAGTTATTTACCATAAGAGAAAATCATGTTTTTCAATCAAAATCATGAATGTAATTCATCTATTTGACTGTCATAGATCATTTAGACCATTGGCAAGCCTTAAATACTACTGTGGAATTCAAGAACAAGGAAAGCCACAAGCAAAACCCATCAAATTAATGAAAATCAAAGGAAAAATGAGGACATAAAAAAAAATCAACTCGCTAATGCTTTGTGAAGCTTAATCCTTGATTTCTAAATATGATTAGATTTTAAGTATGGTTAATTAGTTTTTAATTACCTAATTAAGAGCTTAATTAGGTGAGATTAGATTTTGGAAAAGTTTTGCCTCATAATTTATTATTTGGCCCCCTAAATGCTAATACCCAAAGGGTATTTATAAGACTAAAGAGATAAGAATGATAAAATGAATTAACAATGTAGGAGAAAGTTAAATTCTTAACTTCATGCATCACATGAAGTGTTATATGCAATGCATGCAGTTGAAAAATTAACTTTATACTAGGCATGAAGTGAAAAAATCACTTCATGCATCTACTTGTATGAGCCATAAACTAGATGCTCCATATATCTAAATGATTCATAAGTCTATGAAATATATGTGTGTAACTCAATTTCAATAATAAGAATCTGTGTAAAACCATATCGAGAAGAGAGCCAGTTCATAACACGCTCGTATAAAAAGGCCAACTTCATATGCTGCCTTGTATGAGCTGAAAACTAGATGTATCATATGACCAAATGGCTTATGGCATTGCAAATAGCATGTATGCAACTCATATTCAAAAATAGAGAATTCACTAAGTTGTATCAAAGAATATCCAAAAATGCATATGTGCACGGTGAAAATGTCAAGGTCAACAATTTACCTCCTTGATTAGGATCATTCTAGAATGGCATAAATAAAAGTCAAGAAAATGAGACCTAATCATAACATGACTTTTCACCCAAGGCAAGGATGATACCTGACTAATTCTCATGTTAAGGCTCACTGTTTATGCTGAGGTTACTACTCTATTAAGGAAAATAATACAATCCAATAGGATTGAAGAATGCTCATGTTGAGGTTTGTAAGTCTTTAAAAGATCAAAGCTAACTCCATAGGGATAACAAGACTTATAACCTAATATTACTATTGGGAGCCTGATGCTTGAGCAAGATGACCAATGCTAATCATATACTAATCATATGTAGTCCTCATGCTAAGGCTTGCAACCTAATTCTATCATTAGTGGCCCAATGCTTAGGTGAAGTAATCAATGTTGATCAAAAATTGGTGCTCATGATGAGGCTTGTCTACCCCATTATGCCATTAGGAGCTTGATGCATAGGTGAGGTGATCAAAGCTAATTGGTGGTAAAATATAGGGCTGATGGCTTTCCTGTTAGGCTTAAAAATCATCTGATGTATGAGTTTAGATGCCTATTGCTAAGGTTTAGAAACCAAATGCTTGATTCCATGATCTTTGTTGGATTGGGTGGTTACTACTAGATTGTGATGATCATCTGCTAGATCAAAAGTGAATAATTATTGGTTTGAGATGATCAACTACTGGATCAATGCTCATACCATCAAATATGTGTCTAATATCTCTAAAGATATCACTTGGGATCCACTGTTAGAATACAATACTTTCTAGTTAATGGCTTGCTAATAATTAAAAGTTTGACTGAAACTAATCATCTGTAGGATCAATTTTTTATTTATGCTAGATATAGAAAAGTAATTTATCAGTGAAATTGTAATTAAAATGGTTTAGAGAAAATATCTAAATTTTTAAGTATCAATCTACTAAATTTTAAACAATTTTTAGACGCTACAGGTCATGAAATTGGACTCATTGGGGAAAATGATCTACAAAAATTATAAAACTTTTGTGAGAGGTATAATTCAATAAATGCATCTTTATGAAAGTATGGCTCATGTTAGCATAGCTCTCTTGTTGCATGTTACCATTTTATATGATGTGTGGAGCATATTTTGTTACATGTTATGCATATGACTTGGATCTTGGCAACTCGATTGGGAATCAAGTAAGAAGAAGCAACTTTTTTAACATAAAATTGAATGGAATTAGTTTAGATGATACCTATGCAGGTGTCTAATTCATTGAGATTATCATTGTTGTTTGAAATAATCCACCCTTATCCCTAGAGTAACATGTTCCCTCAATTAAAATATATGACTAACTCATCTTACAAGGATGAGTGACATATTCTTCTAGAGAGCCTCAAGCCTCAAGTGACACATCATTGACTAGTGTTAGGGGTGAGTAGGTTGTATAGAGCCTACCGTACCACCTCAGATGATGTTCTGGTCATCTTGTATCAGTGCTGACCTAGAGATTATGACTACATTAACCGGCATTCTAGGGAGTGATTGTCTATCAGAGTCACTTATGGATTGTCTAACTTCCATCCAAGCATGACTATTAGGACCCACTATAGTCTTGGCATATTCAACATGTGATAGAGAGGATGTATATCAATAATGGATTCAAATGTTGCACCCACTATAATCCTGCCAGAATCTGTCATCAATATGGCTATAGATAGACTATTCATCAATTGATAGAGTTTAAAGGAGGACGATTATTGTCTTGCTTCTTAGAGCATGTAGAGAGGACATGGCCTCGATGTAGGATTGTGTTGGTAGAGATCCTTGGAGCTAGATCCACTATGGATGATGAGCATAAGCTATGGGTGTTGGACTATACTTAATATTTTATATTGCACAAGCTGTTAGGTAACAAAATTATATGCAACAAAGAAGGATAATGCTTTGTATCTAAGATTAGTATTACTTATAGCTAAGTTTATGAACATGTGTTCTATTACATAATGAAATTCAAACATGTGCATGAAAAATGTATTAAAACTGATATAGAAGATCCAATATTCATCAAGCTTAACTCTTGTCGTCAATCAATCTCACGTTAGATTTTCTGATCAACTATTTTGATGCTCTCCTTTTGCTCTTAAGAGCTCTAACTTTTGTATGAGTTGTCTAAGCGGATTTTCAACTCATCTAACAATCATTTTTTCTTTATCTAAACTTTTGTATGAACCACCTATGCAGGTTTTTAGCTCACTAGACTTTTACTTTTATTTTTACTTTCTCTTTTTACCCTTTGCTCTAGATAAAATACTTCTTCAGCTGGTCAAGGTTGATACGTTCTGGGAATTAGTTACCTTCTAAGTCTAAAATATGAATAATGGCTTTAGATAAGATCTTCTTAACTAGGAATAAGCCCTCCTAGTTAGGTATAAGCTTTCCACATAGGTCATGTATGGCTAGTCTAACTTGCTTCAAAATTAGATTGCTTTTCCGTACAGGTTGACTTTCTTATTAAACTCGTTCGCCATGTCCTTTTTGTAAAATTATAGATGATACAAAGCCTTTAATTGCCTCTTATCAATAGTAACCAACTGCTCATATCTGGCCTTATTCTACTTAGCTTCTAATAATTAAGCTTTTAGAACAACCCAGAGTTATTTTAGCTCCACTTCAACTAGTAGTATGACTCCTATCTATAAACCATAGAATAGGGGGTAGCACCTGCAGGACTCCTTGCATGGTTCTATAAACCCTATAAAGTAAATGACAACTGCTCATGCCAATCCTGATAAGTCTACATTATCTTGGTTTAAATCCTCTTGATCATCTTATTGGCTACTTTGATTGCCCCATTAGCTTGAGAGTGATATGGAGAAGATCGATGATGCTCGATCCTATATCTTTCTAATAAATCAAATATTTGACCCTGGAATTGCACTCCATTATCCAACAACAAGTGATATGGTGCCTAATTATCACTGAAATGATAGTAGTTTTAATCACTACTTTACTGCAAGCATACAGATTATTGTAGTAAGATATCAATCCCACGAGGATTTATGGTTTAGCCACCACTACTTGGATTTCTAATTTGTTCAAGCGACAAATGATGGTTTGGTGTTGGAAGTATAAATTGTTGAAATGTAAGAAACAATGTTGATGTAAGAATGTGATATGATGATTGAATATGTAGGGAATGAAGTTGTCATCACCAAGCTAAAGCAATAATTGTGTTCTTATTGCTACCCAAGATATCCAATGGCATCGATTACCCTCTCTCGAGGCAAAATCAACTAAATTTTTATCTAATCTCATATCCACTTAGTCACTCTCATGGGCCTCTAATTAAGGGAAACTATCATGCTATCATACAGGAACTAGGAGCATGTAGATCTCTTATACACACCTACCTAACAAGAATGAATAATCATTCCATAATTCAACTCTCATTGCAATTATAGAGCATAAGAAATTGTTTAGAAATCAATCTTTAGAATTGAACAGCTCTCATTATTCAAGCATTTTATAACTCAACTCTTGTTGTAATAATAAAGCATAGACTAATTTCTAAAAAGCAATCTTTAAAATTAAACATTCATAGCAATGTTAAGACAAGCAATAACAATTATCCCTAACAAGGGATTCCAAACTTCAAGCCATACTGTAGAGTAATCAGCCACTCATGGCTTTACAAGAAGAACAAAGAGAAGAAGAAAATACAACTAAGAGTGTTCTGCAGAGAGGAGGATGGTCAGATCCCCTTTGTCAATCTAGGGTTCCTCCTTAAATCCTTGAGTGGAATTCCTCTTTTTCCAATTTTCTATTTTATTGCCCATTACTCTTTAATTGGCTCCCATTATCCCATAATACTCTTTAATGGTCTTTTGTTTTGTTCTCCCACGGATCCTACTAGCTTTTCTATCCAATTTCTTTAATTCTACTCAATAATTGTAAGTCCACAATCATGGAGTTGAAGTCCACGATCGTGGAGTGCTTCTTTGCATTGCTTCCCATGGATGACCTCTTTTGTCACGATCATGGAGTTGGAGTCTACGATCGTGGAGTTACTTGGGAGCCTTGCCTTAAATACATGCCGTCTGTCACGATCATGGAGTTGAAGTCCATGATCGTGGAGTTAGCTAGAATCACTCTTATTCTCATTGAAACTTTGGCCACGATCGTGGAGTTAAAGTCCACGATCGTGGAGTTACCTTTTTCCTTCATACATTCTTCAATTCTTCTTTATTTGCTTTTCTAATTTACACACTTAACACACACATCAAATGCTACTTAAATAAGCTAAATCATCATCAAATCATACTGAAATTGAAGCAATTAACATTCCACACACAAGAAAAACATAATACCTATTAACACATATCAACATCCCCATACCTAAACTTTTGCTTGTCCTTAAGTAAAACAACACTCAAAACAAACAAAAACATGCAAGGCACTTTTAATATGGCAATGTGTTTCTCGAAAATAAGCATTTCTAACTTTCGTCATCTGCCTCAAATAATTCTTCTATAAGCTTGATAAATGATTAAGTATTATGTAGGTATAAATGTTTAACTTAGGTAAATAAGCATAACCATTCATACAATTACACTAGCTAAAACAACATAACTCATAGTTTGATGCCTAGATATGTGATGTGAGTGTTTCAAATTGTTTTCTTGTTTGGAGATCATAAGGTCTTTTATTGCTCTTTTCTTCTTTTTTTTTTATCTTTTTGATTCTCTTTTTATTTTTGGCTCTTATTCGAGATGTAGGTCTTTCTCATCGAATACCCCACGCTTTTGGCGATGGTACCCAGTTACTCAACATTCTACCTGTCATACCTTTCTGTGGTGCGATATGCTCCCATAGAATAATTAATGATCTCTGATACGTGAAAACCATTAATTACCCTACAAGGGATGCGTAAATGTTTTTTTATATTGTGTGCCATTCTAAGTTTTACGGAAGTGCTAGTCCCAAATAACATTTTACATTTACTGCCTTTAACATTTAATTACTTAATTAAATTAATTAGAAACTTTAATCTACTCCAAGTCTTTACTTTCAAAGAGTCTCTTACTGAATTGGTGCTTTGGGAACCCCATGCTCGCCATCCAACTATCAACCTTCGTCTATCAAATGACGAATGCTGAGTATAAAACTCAGTGGTGCTTAACATATAACATATACAATATGATCATTCATATTACATCCATGAATAAATCTTTTAAACTAGAACATTTACTTATTGATATTATCATGTAATCATTTTAAATATTATTTCTAATCATCCTTTATGTATATCATCATTTACTTTACGCTCTAACATATTTAGTTCATAGTTCATTTATATCAATACTTTGATTAATTTATTTCCTTGATATATATATATATATATATATATATATATATATCATTTATTTTTCTTTGGATTTATATTCATCTTGCATGTTCACAAAGCAATGTATACATTTATTATGTATACTACATCAATCAATCATAATCATACAACCATGAATATTTCAATACTATCAACTTATTTATAATATATTCAACATTGTTAAATCATGATAATTTATATACTCGTTAATATCATAACTTTATTTTTTTTTGATGTATTTCTATTTCTTACTATATATAGCAGTAATTCGATACCTTAAAATATCGAGTCTTCATAAAGTCATATATTATTATTCCATCATGATCCCTTTTTAATGAACTAACTCCATAAATCGTTATTCACAAATAATAGAATTAATTTCATAACAATTTAGCATTTAATAAAATCCTATAAGTATTTTCGAAAATGCTATTTTTCGCTTCATCACATATTTTTTTTAAATCATTAGCATGAATAGCATCAATAGTAATAACATATTTTCATTTCATTATTAATTTCCATTAGTATAAATCTTATACATATATGTATCATGTTATCATCATATATAACATAATTTTTATACTCATATTATGATCATCATGTATGTCTCGTGTATCACAACATTAATGTAATTTTAATATCATCATCATAATATAACAATGAATGCATCATTTAGGCATCATCATTATTATAATTCATGATTTATGTCATTAATGAGAATGCATTTATGTTATGCATTCCCCCTCGTATTTTTTTGTTCTCTTTTTTTATATATCATTTACCCTCTTGACATTTTTGGGCTATATGTGCACATTGTATTGGGTCATTCTTTCATATCTCATTTATGGTTCATCTAGAACCTGTATTCACATTCGTTTCTTTTCATATCATTTCAACATTTCCATATCCATATATTTCCTGTAGGAAATTATATCGTAATGCCCAATACTTTTCCTTTTATCATTATCCTTTCATATTCTTTTATTTTCTTTTTCCCCTTATTTCTCCATGTCATGACATGCATGAATTTATCCACTTATGTTTCAATGAAATGAAATGAATGTTTTATGCCATGATGACAAAAATAAACATGTGCAAACACCATGATATTTTATCATATCTCATCCTTTTCATCCATCAAATATTTCATATAACATGATTTCCATATATCCTTCATTTAATAAAAGATTCCTTCTACATAGCATACATCCCAGATAACACCCATTGCATTTAACATTTATTTCACACATACTTTGATAATCATTTAATGAAAATCATATTATAATGCAAGTACTTTGATCTTATTTATTTACTTAAAATAATAAATCATATTATAACATTCATAACTTTTAATCACCAATTAATTATTTCTATTCTTCATGAATCATCATAAAATTATATCAAATTATAATTTAATTAATTTTTTTATAATAATTTTTTTTAGACATAGCATATCACATTATGCATATGCATCTCTTTTTTTATAACTTTATTATTATCATATAATAAAATAATCATTTCATTTTATGATACTTCAACCTCATGTATAACATATCTTCACAAAATATCATTATTTAATATATTATATCATCAATATAATATATCATATCATAAACATGTATTCCATATCATTATATAATCATTATATATATATATATATATTATTATTATGATTTATTATTTATATCTTTAATTATTCACATTTATAATTTATGCCAATATTAACACTTCCATATTCATTTTTATCACATATGTCATATTTCATACATTATTAAATGTGAATTTCATCATATGCATTTTTCCTAATGTATCATATATTTTATATGAAATTGAATTACTATAGAATTTAACCAATCAAATCCATATAAAATAAAACTACAAAATATAACATGTAACGACATATATAAAAAATTAATTAAGGTAAGTTCGTACTTACCTGCCGATCCAAAACTAAGAATCAGCTAAAATAGCACAAACCTGATTTTGTTTCTTTATTTAATTCCCAATGAAATGCTTTGATTTTCCTCTGAATCATAATAATCACATATTAAATATTTATCTATAATTAATAAAATTAATTCCATTACTTATCATAATATCTTTTAATAAAAATCATATCTTCGTATACATCACAGTATTACTCACATGTACCATTTTTTTAATATCATATAATTTAATTTCAGTCTATAACATTCACATGTTATTAATAAAATCTTCATATCATGGAAAATTATACTTTCTTAAATTGTGCCATCATCTAATTTTAACTTCAAAACTTTCTTTATCAATATAATCTTATATTTTTTTTATTACCTTCGTTATTTAATCAATTAAATAACACATTTCATATATCTTTATAATAAATTCACATGTCTTATTATACCTATTTAGTTTATTTGAATATTCTTATATCTTATACCCACTTAACATTTCATTTTAGTTCTTAAATTAATTGTCTGCTCCAAACCTTTAATATCAATTTCATAGAAACCTTTGTATGCCATAATTAAATTAACATAAATTAACTTCTTTGTAATTTATTATACTTAAATTAATTGACCCCTTAAGGTCCATAAACATTAAATTGTTATCTTCCTTATCATAACTATTTCCTCTCTTTTTTTTATTAAAGTTTGCTTAAACAAACATTTATTAATGTTGCAATATTTAAACATATATCATACTCCTTAAATACTTTAATTTTATAATCCACTAGCCTTATACTAACATATTTAAATCTTATAATACAAGTCACTTTCAAAATTTTCATGGAGTTATCCACACCATTATCTAGTATAATTTTAATATCCAATAATTCTCTATTTTCATTATTTAAATGACTCATATTACTTCAAAATAATTACTCTCATGCTTATTTAATTATCCTATTATGATATCATCCTTGAATCATTTACTATATTACCCTTTTACTTTATTTCAATTAATCCAAGTTTTTAATTATTAATTCCACTTAATACCATATATAACTTACCTCATTAAACTTCTTATAATATTAATTTTATTTAATTTATAATTCTATTTTAAGCCATAACTTTAAAATTGCTACCCATACCTCACATAATTTTCCATGTTAATTTATTAAACTCAAATCTCAATCAAAATAACATTATATCATAAATTAAATTTTTTTATTTTTTTTATTTTTTTAAGCTTCTTGTAATACTTAATTCATTTATTTATTAATAATTCAAACCCTACATTTAATTTAGTCGTATGCTTCCAAACCTCTCATTCAATCATTTTAAATATATTTTATCCTTACTTAATTATTATTTTATCCTTACTTATTTATCAGATACCATACCTAATCTTATCTTTTTATATATCTCATATATATAATAGATTCTTAGCCATATAATATATCAATCCATAAAAACAAAAATCATTTTCCTTATCTCAAAATCATTAAATAATAAACTTAAATCTTACTTAATATCATCAATTAATCATCAATTAATCACCTTAAAGCTTCCAATTAATATTTAATACTCTTGATTATTCACTCATTTGAGACTATATTCTCAATTTGATCGAAATTTAAATTTTAATCTCTTGATAATTAATATAACATGCTTTTCCTTTATGATCATAAATTATGCCGCACCTGAAGCCATAACTAAATCATCATTTATACACAAACATCTCTTCAATTTATACCTATTAATTTTAAAATCAACAATAACCATTAAATTAACTTTGAAAGAGATTAAACTGAAGTTACTTAGTTTGATTTTTAATGTGAAAACTTACTGATTTTACCAAAAACTATTTTAACTTAACTTAACTTAAATCTTACCATTTGTTTCTTGCTTTCCGTCTCAAGCATTCGGCCAAGTGAAAGAAAGCATCAAACCAACACCAACATACACTCCAAATACACTATAATCCATCAATTTACATCCTCATTCATCTAAAAACTTAAATCAACACTAAAAACTCTAAAATCCTTTTAAAATCATTCGGCCTCACATAAACAGCAACCAAATAATGCGGCCAAGATAAGAATAGTGTCAAAAATGCATGTGTTGACTCTGACTTTCACGCCTGTGCCATTTAGGGTCTCTGTTGATTCAGTTTTGTGTTAGTCCCTAAAATCGACCCTGATTGCGTACATAAGCCTCTATGGCTTCCTCTGAGCATTTTGGCATACGGAACACATCAGTACTGGTGGGACCCACTAAGGCGCCTGGCGGAGCTCGCCACGCTCACTTCTTTATTCTGGATGCTTTGTATTTACTGAACATTCCTTATTCTTGCCTATGCAAGACAGGGCTTGCAGAATACAAAGTATTGCATTTTGGACCCGGGGCACTATTCACTATGAATAGTACACAAGCGAGACCCGTTGCCCCTATTGCTTATTCTGTGTATTCTGTACTTACATAATACATTTTCCAGTTGCCTTACGCAAGGCACAGTGCTTGGCATCGCAAATGCCATCTCCTGGGCCCACTACGTTGTAGGGCCCACCTAGGGTATTAGCGGGACCCGCTGCCCCTGATTAGCCTATTCTACGTATTCTGTACTTACAGAATACATTTTCCACTTGCCTTGCATAAAGCACAACGCTTGGCATCGCAAATGCCATCTTCTGGGCCCACTACGCTGTGGGGCCCATTTTGGGCATTAGTGGAGCCCGGAACTTCTACTAGCCTATTCTGTATATTCTGTACTTACAGAATACATTTCACACCTGCCTACACATGGTAGGATACACAGAATGCAAAATATTGCATTTTGAACCTGGGTCACTATTCACTATGAGTAGTGCACAAGCGAGGCCCCGCTCTCCCCATTAGCCTATTTTATGTATTCTGTACTTACAAAATACATTCTGCTACTGCCTTACGTAAGGTACACCTTGTGGCATCTCGAATGCCACATTTCTGGACTCATCACGCTGTAGGGCCCACTAAACACTAGTGGGGCCCGTTTCCCACTATAATTCACTTTGATTCGTTCTATACGCACAGAACACATCCTACCTGCTGCCTTACTTAAGGCAAAGTGCTTGGCACACTGTTTGCCACATTCTAGGCCCTTTTATATTGTGGGGCCCGTCGAGGCACTATTCATTATGAATAGTGCATAGGTGGGCCCACCACCCGACTTGGCCTTTTTCGAGTGTTCTATGCATACAGAACACATTTTCACCAATGCTTACGCGAGGCACGACCTACAACATCCTGTACGCCACCTTTTAGCCCTAATGGACCTGTTAGACCCAAACAGGCCCATTAAGCCAAAACTCGATGTTCAGAGCCGAATTTGAGAAAATTTATAACTGTAAAGTTTCTCAGGACGTCAAAAAATGCTTGTTCGACATACGGCTCACATCCCACTCAGCCCGTACTGAGCGAAGTGCATCGTGATGTGCGTAGCGCATGGCACTATGCACTACGGACATTGCATAGTAACTGCATAGTAAAGACGTTTGGTCGAGAGCCTTCTTGGGATCGAATTTGGAAAAACTTTCTTCTACAAAGTTGTTCCTTACGTCGAATAATGCTTATAGGCTTCAGGACACATTCCCAAAATGACCATTGTGGGCCCCATGGGTCGGGATAAAAGTGATGTGCTCCGCACATCACCTGTTGTGCTGCGCACATTGCCATGTGTGGCGCACATCACATGATGTGTGGCATACATGGCTTTTAAATTTTTCAAATTCGGGCCAAAATTACAAAATTGCCATGCCTAAAAATTGCTCTATAAATATAGAGCTCGGGGTTCATCTGAGTGGATCTCGAATTTGCCTTTAAGGCAGCCCAAAACTCTGCTAAAATTATTTTAAAATTAAGTAAACACTTGATTAATTTTTCTTAAGGATTTAGAGACAAATTGACTCTAGTTAGGCTCCCTAAATACGTAAGGAAAGAAGATCAAGGGGGGAAGACTGCTATTTTGAGGTAATTTTTGCATCTTTCCTCATTTCTTCTCATTTTTCTTTGATTTTTCTGAACCATATGCTACGCACATGAGGCCATGTCCTGTACACATCTCCCCCAGATTTCAAAGAAAACCCTAATTTTCACTCATTTTTCGTCGGTTTTTTGTCCGATATGGCCAATCCAAGGTCATTCAAGGCTTTTCCATGCCTTGGATGCCTTGGATCCCCCTTAAATCTAGCCGGATTTTAAATAATTTTAACTTTAAAATTATTTTTCTTGATTTGGATGCTCGGGTCTGATCTACCTAAATTGGGGTCGGGTCTAAGGTTTCTGCTGAAAAATTTTCGATTTTGCTTCGATTTTTCAAGCCATGTACGCCACACATCTGTCCATGTGCGCCACACACAGCCTATGTTTGGCGCACATGGATCCATGTGCAGTGCACATGGATCTCGATTTTCATAAAAAACCCAGTTTTTGCCCGAACCGCTTTTAGATCTGACAAATTCAACAACTCCAGTAGCTTTTCCATGCAATTGGGGTTCTAGATCATTCAAATATTATCCAGATCCACTTGATTTTGGCTTTAAAATCATTTATTTCAATTAATTGCTTAATTAATTGTTTTGTTTGCAAAATCGAAGGCTGATTCGTGCTCAAAATGAGGTAGTGTCTTCATTAAAGTTGCGTATTTTTGTCTGTAGATCATTTCTGTACT
>CANYBF010326547.1:0-30210 GCA_948192965.1 Dalechampia spathulata
GTAAGAGTTACTATCTTATGCCATATCTAATCTCTAATTTAGTTTTCATGTGTTTTGATGCAAAGATCTTCTCTTGGTTTGCTGATTTAAATAAAAAATTTTAAATTTCTTCCGCTGCTTAATAATATAGCAAACCAACAAAGTATGATTAGTATATGCTTTGATATGATAGATATGCTTATGAGTATGATATGAATGAATGGAATTTCTTAAGACATAGAATTCAAAGGGAAAAGAGATAAAAGAATAGTTTAAGTGATGAAAACGGAGTATTCATGCCTTAAGAAGTGCATTTTGAATGCTTATGAAAGGTGGTTCTAATGATGCCTTAGAATGAAATTTATAAGTGAAATGAGATGAGTGGATATATTAAACATGTTATTCTTTAGGAAAGTAGAGGTTAGAATGTGTGTTAGGAAGTACAATGATGTTAGAATTAAAAATACGTTAAGTTGAAAGTAAAGAGTATTTGGTAATTTTACTTAAAGAGGGGTATTGTAGGAAACTAAAATATGTATGTATGATGTGAAATGTATGTTATGTATGTATTACATGTATGACATGATGTATTAGAAAGAAAACAAATAATTAAATGGAAAAAGAAATAAATAAAGGAAGGAACCAATAGGAATTTGATAAATGTCAAGCTCTCATTGAACCCTTCTTTAATTAAGTTGGTAATTAAAGTATATTAGGATTTTCATAAGGAAAATTGGGCATTTTTCTTCTTCTTTCTTCAAACCATATGACTTTCTCTTCTTCCTCTCCTCTTTTCCATTTCAATCCTTACTTTATACATATATCTAAGGTAATTTTTCATGTAGTTTATGTTTTTAAACTTATTTTTATCTAGTTCTTCTTATATATGCTTTTATTTTCTTAGTATTGGTTGTTGGAGTTTATGGTTTCATAAGGGGAGATTTGGTTATGATGGGAAAGTGGAGAATAAGTGTAGGTTTTGATGAATTATTGATGGAAGATGGAAAAGGAGGATTGAATACATACGTTTGATGCATTTTTGTAATGTTATGTTCATGGATTTGAATTGTGTAAAACCCTAGATAACCCATGTATGTGTGACCCTTACAGTGTTGTAATGCATGCATGTAAAGTGTTTGATGTAATTATTTATGAGAAAAATGAAGAATAATGCATGAAAAGTGAAATAGAAGTTGGAAAAAAGAAAGTAAAAAGTTGCTGCCCAAATTTTGAGCTTGGGTAAATTGGCTGCCATAATTTGGTTTATACACTTAAATCATCTAATTATGGATATAAATGATGAATTATAATGTTAGAATGAAGAAAACAAAGTTTGAAGGCAATAGGAATGCAATTGTAAAAGTTATGTGAATTTGGTCACCTAAGGGGCAATATGCTTGTGCTAGTGATTAAGGCTGCCTAATGAGGTATTTGAATGTTTGAACATTGGAAATTTTGCTTTTATAATGTAAATAACATGTTGAGGTATGTGTAATTTGGGCAAATTTGGATGTCATTAAGTATGGTAAGTAAGGCATGCAAGTGACATATATAAAAGTTACCGAGACTAGATTGATTAAGGTAAGAATTAGGGGTTTCGGTAATCACCTTTTGACCCTATTATCGTTTGAATTACGGAACCTATAATATACTGTTAGAAAGCTCTTTAAATATAGTTTCCAATGAATTAAACCTATCAAGATTCGAAATCCATTTGCATGGTCAAAAAATTCACACCATTTTATGCCCCAAGTACATACAAAATTCTGATGGCATTAGGCCGTTCATTAAGGCATTTGGCCTTTTGCATTTTAACCCCCTTAATGAAGTCCAAAATTTACGTATAATATATAATTAGAAATATATTTGATTCTAGTTTCTAATGAATCAAGAATTACTCAATTTAAAGGTCATTTACTTAGTCAAAAGGCTTGGACAATGCAAATTGTTCCTAAAAGGTAGAATGTGCTCCAACTTAAAATACATACATACGAAGGCACTTAAGTGATTTATCATATAAAATTGTTTATAATTCTTAAATACATGATCTTAGACACCTAGGTACATTCAAAACAAAAATGACCATATGAATAGTACTAGTTGACCAAATAAATAGTACTTATGGTTAAGTTATTCAATCACCTAGATAATGAATATTAAGGCATCTAAACTAAATACAAGGTTTTTGTAAGAGGTAATACTCAATGTTATACTTAAGAAGAATTAGTAAGATATGATTTTGGATTAATGTTACATATTAGCATAAATCAAGCTAACCATATGAATGCATATCAAATATGTAATTTATAATTATGCTTTGAATGTAAGATAACAAGTACTATGAAATGGAATGATGCTTCAATAATCATTATGTATAAAAGTTGAATGAGTTATATGTATGTTAAAATATGAATAACTTTGAATGATAAATGATTAGAAATATGAATGATCATACTAAATAAACATGAAATGATAACGTTACAGGTTTAGGTAACGAGGCAAATACTTCCATTCCAATACTTGATAGGGGTAACTTGGTGATAGGTTTGTGCTTTGTCTCTCTTGACCTATCTACTGGTCTAGGATGACATTTTCACATTGAATTACTTATGATACACATGGATAGAGTATGAATGGACAATGACATTATTGTAATCTTACAATGCATCAAGCATAATCACGACATATCATGGTGGTGATATAAGGTGGAAATGATATGATAATAATATTAATGGGCCAAAGGCTAGGCTATATGTTGTATTATGTGTATTAGGTCGTATATGATATATTATTGAGCCAAAGGCCAGGTTATATGTCGTATTATGTGTATTGGATCGTATATGATATATTATTGGGCCAGAGGCCGAGCTCTTTGAGTCGTACTATATGATGATGGGCTATAAGCCAGGCTTAAGAAGCCATATGATAATGTTTGGTTCCTAAAGGAATCGGGTCCCTAAGAGGATCGATACCGGTACAATATGAGACCCAGTACAAAATGTGCACAATTATGTTTACGTATCAATAATATTAGAGGGGGAGTGCAAAGCATGATTGCATTCTCAAAGTCATTTCATCATACACATACAATTCTTATTCAAAGATGGATAATGAAAGTGTAATAAAGGTACATATATAAATGCTACATACATGTACCTTATGATGTTTCTATATGACTTCTACTATAGGAAATATTATGGATAACCTTTCATGGTATTTACTTACACATTTCTAATTTTAATGTTCTCTAACGATAAGACATGATGTTTAATGATATGATATGTCCTCTATACCTAATAATTATGGATGAATTTTTATAAGTCGTTATTATTTATTATCTTTACATAAATAGTTCTTTTGCATATTTGATAGCACCATTGAGTTATATACTCAGCGTTTGTCATTTGATGGACGCAGGTACTAGTCAATTGGACAAGAGACAAAATTAGGCGATCACTTGTCAACAAGGGATAAGATTCAGTGGAATCTTACTTCTACAGCATCTTGGACATTCTGTAAACGTACTCTCAAATATCTTTTGGTTATATAGCTTAAACATTACTCATATTGGTAGTAGTGTAGTAGTATTTGTATGTTATAGTCTGACTTGTGTATGAATGTGTTAGTACGATGACTTCTTGATATGAATACAATGGTAATGTATGATGATGTATATATGTATAAATGATAATATGAGACGAGATATATATATAATTATTATCACCTATGTATATAGATGGCCATGATACGTAGATACACACATAACAATTGTTACATAAAAATTATATTGCCAAAGAAGTTTTTGCACACAGCTAATAAATAGTAACTTGTGAATAGTAACTTATGACTAGTAAATTATGAATAGTAAAAAAATGTATGCATCTTTTGTAGTATAATTAATGATTGTCTTTCTTAGGAGGTGATTAATTATACTACAGAAGCATGTTACGCCAGGTATGAGTGTGACAACTACCTTGATGGATTCTAAATCCAATTAATAATGAATTAAAATATCTCTATTTAAGCATGATTTCATCCCTATGATGATTGTGTATTATGTATATTAAGCTTAGTTAATTTACACACTTGTTATTTAGATAGATAATAATGATTAAATGATGATTTGGTTGCTTAAATAATCAAGAAAATTAATAATTAATCTATAGCTACATTTGATCCTAAAAAATGATACCCTTATGTTGCATTTGTGATCGACACTCTTTGGTAGTGTGAGTTCATACTAAGCAATTATAAATTTTAAACTTATTGAATTCATGAATATTTAAATAACATGAATTCATACACTAACATCTATTCCCACTTTTAGTATATTATGATGTATAAATTGAACAATTTTTCATATTTTAAATGACAACATTAATCAAATTTTAATTTTATCTAGGGGATAAGCAACCAATATTTCAAATAAAAAAACTCAATTGTGCTAAACCAAATTTTCATTTTAATTTCGTATAATAATTTTCAATTTAGATTTGATTTGTAGTATAAGAAAAATTGATGGTTGTGATTCAATTTGATTTGAACTCAAAATATTAATGGATCAAAACAACAAATTTTATGATAAAATCAAAATTTATTTTTAATTAGTAAAAATTATATATGCTCTAGTACTCAATTTTACACTAACGTTGAATTAGTTTAGTTTAGTCTAATTTATTTTTCAAGATAATTGAATTATGATATATCAGTTATTTTTAATATAAATTTAAGAGATAACTTAACCCTTATTCCTTGAAAGAGTAAATATTAAGGGCTTTATATTAATATTATGAAGAGTTCAAGACTCTAAATATATAAAATTAAAAAGTTGAAAAATTTAGGTTCTTTGAAATGGATATAATAAAATTTGGACTAGTGGGGAAAAGGGTTTTGCCAAGGGCTTAAGAGCCAGAAGAAAACTTTCAGCTGGTTTCTATCAATCATCAACCATTCATTCGCCACCGCCATCTGAACGAGAAGCTCATCTCCTTCAATTTTCTTACAAATCCACCATAAAGTCATCTAGAATGTCAGCTTCAAAACTCTTGCTTTCAAGCAATAGATTCCTCCGTTCTTCAAATACCCATACGTATAAATCGTCATCGTCATTACCAATAATTTCCTTCTTTCCATTCTCTTCCTTTTTCTCTTTAAAACCCATATCAGAATTGCCTTCTTTCAAATGCCACCGTCATTCTTCCACTTCCTCTGCTTCCCTTGACACTCTCGCCTCTAATGACTCACAGCATCCTTGGCCTGAATGGGTGTCTTTCATCGATAAATTAAAGACCAAGGGTTACTTAAGCACTAGCGCCACTACTACGACCAATGACGTCGTTGAGAATGTTTATGAAGATATGAATCAATTGAAAGATCCTTGTCTTAACTTTGCTCGTGATAGATACGATCTTCTGAAGTAATTTCTTCATACCTTATGTTGTTTTTTTCCCATTTGCTGTTGGAATTTGGGTAAATTATTGCCATTGTTATTTGTGGGTGCAGATTATTATGTGTTGATGATATTGAAACAGTTGTGAAAAATGGATGTCCTAATCTTCTTCGTAAATCGGTGAATTCTGCGAAAAGGTTGAGAGCTTTCCTTCGATTGGACGAAGGAGATGTATGTATTGCTTTATTATTATTATTATTATTATTATTATTATTATTATTATTATTATTATTATTATTATTATTAAACCATTTTCTTTTCTTTTTTTAAGTCAATCAACTTGTGTCATGATAGCCAACATTCCTAAAGAATGCCATAGAAGAAAGGTTGATGATAAATCATGTCCAACTGCTATTTAACTTGAATGAATTATTCTGGGGCAAATGTTTGATTGTAAAAGTAAATTAAAGTAGCTGAATTTAGACCATTACTAATACTGATGATATTTCAAGTCGGGTTAGTGTGACTCTAGGGGATCACAACACTCAGAAATTCAATATGGGAGAATTGCATCTTTGAGAGAGATCGTGATAACTCATGGTTGAAGAATATGATAGAAAAGGAGCTTAGAAAATGGGGTGTTGGGTTTGAGATTGTGATTAGATGCAAGGAATTATTGAATGGAGTCCTAGAAAGAGTTTAGAAGAGGCATAGTTAGAGATTTTGATATCCTACATTGTTAGAGAGAGATATTGTGATATGTCACATTGTTAAAAGGGTGATAGGAAAAATATTTTAGTAACTTGTGTCTAATCTATAGTTAATCCTAAGTAAACTATGGTGAGATAATTACCAGTAAAATTTAATTAATTATTTTGACTATGTTGTTTGAGTTTGAAAGTTAACCAGAGTCACTTGGACCTTGACTATTACAAATATACTCCTTCCGCCCAGAAAAATAGGCTCACTTTCTTTTTTCAATTATCCCAAATTATAGCCCACTTTCTTTTTTAGTAAAATGGTTAACATATTAAATCTTTATTATACCCTTCCTTAAATCATCTTAAAAATTGAAAACATAACTAATAATAAAATATTTTATTCTCTTTCATAATTAAAGTAAGAGTATAATAGGAAGAATACATTTAAATTTACCTTTTCAAGTAAAATAATTTAATATTTTCTTAATTTTGGTGAAAGTCGAAGTGAATCTATTTTTGTGGGATGGAGAGGGTATTATTTATGATGATAGACTAAGTTGCTTTAATATCCTTAAATCATCTTGAAAATTGAAAATATAACTAATAATAAATAATTTTATTCTCTTTCATGATTAAAGTAAGGGTATAATAGAAAAAATACATTTAAATCTATCTTTTCAAGTAAAATAATTTAGTAATTTCTTAATCTTGGTGAAATTAGAAGTGAGTCTATTTTTGTGGGATGGAGAGAGTATTATTTATGACGATATACCGAGTTGCTCTTATTATTCTCATTCGTTTGCAACTAGGTGCCTATTCTGACTAAAAGCAAATAGAGAGTGAAAGGAAAAGAAGTTGTCTTAGTAATTAGGCATTCTAGCTAAACAATTAGACAAAAATTGCACATATTGTTTCACGTTTATCACTCCAAAAAGGTAAGATTGTTCTAACTTTTAAGATATGGGTTGTAATGTTGCACACAATATGATTCTATAACTTTTCCTAAAAGCTTTCAATTTTAACAAGTTCTTGATCTAAGTTGATAACCTTGTTGTTATGGCATGTTAACAGGATGTAGTGGAAGATAGTCATTGTTGCTTGTAACTACTTTAACAGTATTAGTGTTGTCAAAACTTTGACACGTTCTAAATTTATAATTTTTTATTTATCATCCAGAATTAAGTTCGATGAAGAGGTGACTAGTAGATTATATGAATTTATCCAAATATTAGTTCTAAGTATTGATATCCAAGATAAAGTAATGGTTGAATTATAAATGTGGGAGAGAGGGGGAAGTCTCTTCGAAAGTCTTATGACTTTTTGATAAGAAAACACAAAATTCTGAGTGCACTTGAAAATCTAATACCAACATTATCATGTTTGGTTATTTACTTATGAATATTGTTTACATTTTTTAATGTCATATGTTTACATTTTTTTGATATCATATTGAACGGTGGAGTATCTTTGAAAATTGTGCTCCCATTTGCAACAAGTGATAATCAAAATTTGAGTTTGACTTTATTTAGTTGGCTATGAATGTAATTGGAGTGTATTTGAGCGTGTAAGTAATTTTTCTTGTAATTGATATTGTTCAACAAACCTAACACTTTGTAAATATATTCTATATGTGTTTACAAGCATTAAAGAAATTATTAAACATGTAAAAAGTTCACTTTTAGAAGAGAAATAGGCTTGAGCATCACAAATTGCAAGATTTGAATTATATATAATCAAGCTTTGAAGGTTCTTCATGATTTGCGCATCTTATTAATCCTATAACTTTAAGTGATATTGATGAAAAGATGTGTGCTAATAATGCTCAAGCTAAAGAAGAATTGGCTTTTCCTAATGATAATTTGACATAGGATGATGTGGCTAAGGCATTGGGAGGTGGTAAGAACAAGGTTATATACCAAAAAACAAGCAAGATCTCAATCAAATGCTAGGACATTAAGTTCAAGAAAAATAGATGTCTTGAAGAAAGGATTGTAAATCTGTCAATTTATGAAAAGGAAAGGGATTGGATGATGATATAATGAATTTTGAAGAAATGACTAGAGAGTCAAGGTGAGAAATACGACAAGTTATGATTTTAAGTTTGGACGGTGCGTCTGACACTTCTAAATTAAATAACTTGCCTTTTTGTATTTACTTTAACATTTGCATTAGTGGACATTAAGTTAATCTTAAAACTTAAAATTATGATTATTAAATTTTGTAATAGCATTTCGCTCATTATCACCTCACTCCATTGGGGTTGAGTGCCTTCGATGATTTGGGACCTTGTCACCTTAAGAGCACCTAGCACTTTTGACAACATTGAGATAATTTAGAATAATCTATATGTAGGTTCTAAATCAAAGTAGAAATGAATAAAAACAAACGTAATAATCCTAACTTTATGCCTTTTTGATGGAGAAAATGGTTGTCTTTCAAGATCTTGATTGATAACACATGATAAAGAAGAGAATATGAAGTAGGTGGCGGTAACAATATGGAGAATCAAGCCTGATTTATGTTTTGATATCAAAACACACCAAAGACCCTAAGCTTAATGAGCCTTGCTAAATGAGTTGTTTCAACTTAAAAAAAAATTTGAGGTCCTAAGTTATTGAAGTCAAGAGGCACAAATCAAAACGTGGGCAAAGTTAAAACAAATAGCCCACAAACAAGCTCAAAAGACGCTTAGAAATGCTTAAATAGCCAAAACACAAAGCAGACTGTCGTTTTTTGGCCAACTTGCTAAAGGAATATTTTAGGACTCATTATTAATAGGACCATGAATCAACTGAATATGCTTATTGATCCATATTTTCACTTGTAGCCCTTTTGATCCAAAACTTTCCATAATTGGAATAGCCTCTATTTTGGCCTCTATCAAGCTTGCATCCATGATTGTATGTTATAATTTGTTCATTGTTAGGATGTAATTTTCTAAAGGTCTATGAAAGACATTTTCTTTCATGGCTGACAAGAATTGGTAGTTATAGTTTGGCCAAACCCTTGCTTGCAGGTTTGTAGTGCTTGCAATTTGCGGGGATCTTGTGACAGAGCTTATTTAATACTAAAGGATAATGAAGGAGATGCTCGTACTGTGGATATAGTGCGGATATTATTGGCTTATGCACTAGATCCACTTGTAGGTTCAGAGGAGGCAAAACCTCCAGCTAGAGAGGTTATTGAAGCTTCTGTAAGAAAACTGCTTTCGGATTTGGTTGAGTTGAGTCAAAAAATCCCTGATCCACCGGTGCTGAAGCTTGTTGCCAAAACGGTGCATCAGAAGGAAAATGAAAGGAGATTTAGTGATGAAAAGCGACCTCCTCAACCTGATGTACTAGGTAGTGGAAAATTGTCTCAGGATGTTGAAATGAAAAGAGGAGATTGGATGTGTCCCAAGTAAGTCATACTGGCAGATAGCTGTTTATATATTCTTGGTCATGGTTTATTTGATAATTTCTATATGCTAAAGACGAATAAGAATTTTTCGTCTGCATAGAAAAGTATGATATGAGTGATACCCTCTTAAAGAAAGAAAAGTGCCCAAGAGTTTTGCACTCTAATGCGAAATTGGACATTGTCACTCGTTGTGTGCAAGTGAGATGATACGATTTTCCAATATTTGGCATTGTTTGATGTATATGTGCTTGTGATCCCTTGCAACTTCTGCAGATGCGACTTTATGAACTTCGCAAGAAATAAACGATGTCTAAAATGTCATGAAGAAGGCCCAAATATGGTTGGTGGTTCTGACATGGAAATGAAGAAAGGAGATTGGACATGTTCCAAGTAAGTACCTAGTGATGTTGTTTTTGCCATCTAGATGCTTTGGATTACATTTTCAGGTGACATATTACACTCCTGTTCCGTTTTTTTTTCATCTGTTTGAGCACATAGGTCACTTTTATGTTTAAGACTTATAAATTTATTAACTTTTAACTATTACCCTTATTTCTTTTGCATTACTTTCAAATAAAGATTACTAATATTAATTTGCTTTAGAATATAATTTTATCCTTCCATTTCAATTATCAATAACAACTTTTTTGAAAATTTAAATCATTAAAATATAAATTAAGTATATATTATAAGAAAAATATAGTATTTTAGGTAGGGAAAGGATGCCGATATTCTCCTAATGTTTACCTCAGAGTCAGATAGGTCACTAATGTATTTTGGTTAAATTAGACACTTTTCTCCATTTTAAGGCTAATTTTCTTGATAGTAATTTATTCAATATTCGCAGGTTTGTTGGCACTTGTGTCCACTTAAAGTTAAATTAGGTACTCGAGTTTTTGGGTCTTTTTTTCACCTTTCCAGTTATCTTAAATTTTTTTAAAAAATTTTTTTATTAACTCTATTTTCATATCTTCGTGTAAATATTTAATGAATTAATAGTTAACTTTTTTTAAAAAAATAATCTTAATAATTTTTTATCTATACAGTAAATTTTCCTTGACATGAAAGACAAATGAAAATAGTAAAACTAGGATTAAATCGATGATTTGCCCTTTTTTTGTTAATATAAATTTGATATCTGATTTGTAAGACTAGAATAGCATTAAGTAGAAATTGATGGTGCTAGAGATTCAGTAATCATACTACATATGACTTGATTCTTATTTTTATTTATTAATTAAATTTATTATTAAAACAAGATATTAAATACATTACTAAATTCATTTGATTAGTCTTTTATTGTTGCTTTTTACCATTTAATAAGTTTATCTCCAAATTACAACATTTTATGAAATTTTTATTGTTGCCTGTTAAAACTTACCATCAAAATAAAATTAATGAATTATTTAAGAAACTTGAAATAATAATTGATGGTACCACTCATTATATCTAGACCATGAAAATATTTTGTTCTTATCTATTATAAATAATATTTGAACTTATATCTGAAAAATTGAGTTCGTTATAACATTGAAATTATAATTTTTTATTATTTTTATTTTTAATATTGAATGATATCTGTTTAAAACAATACAATATTTTGAATAAAAATATGCTTTTGAAGTAAAATGAATTAAAATACTTCATCATCAAAAAGTCGATAGTATTACTATGTTCAATAATTTGCTAGAAAATAAAGAAAAACAAACTCAACATATTGATTTAGGTAAGGAGTGCCCCTGAAGATTTTTTCAAGAGGCATGTAAACCACTGCTGAATGACCAATGTTGATAGTCATTAGGAAATTTTATAGTAAGGTGTCAAATTGACATACTGTTCATATGTCAGGTGTTTAATTGGATCAAAAAGAACATCACTGGCTTATTTGATTTTTGTGATAAACATTAAGGATGTTTTGGCATCTTTGTTCTTTTAGCTATATTTGTGAAATTAACCATTACCCTTTTATTTTGGGACATAAGGAGTTTTATGTTACCTGTAGATTACAAGGGATTGATTTATTTTTGTACGTAATCATTAGCTCGAGTATCTCTAATTTACCTTATTTCTTAAGCCTACTAACTCACTCATGCTGCTAATTCTTGTGCAGATGTGATTTCATGAATTTTTCTAGAAATATTAAATGCCTTAAGTGCAAGGCAGAGAAGCCAACAACGGTAGGTGTGAAGGATGTAGGAATGAAAATGAAGATAGGCGATTGGAACTGCTCGCAGTACGTTCTCTGTCTTTATGTTTCTTTTCTTTGTATCTTTTTTCAAACCTGCTAAGTAGAGGGTTGGAAGCCCGTCAATTTAGGTTGTCTAGCTAACAAGGAAATCTGTCCATTTATATATATGTGCATATGCTTATGTTTCTTCACAAGCCCGATCTAGAATAACTGTTTCTTTGATCAAGACTAAAAAAACTTCTCTTGCTATATGAAAATCTTAGGGATATTCTATTACTTTCTTGGTAGTTACTGTAATTTATGTCTTTGGCTCTCTCAAATAGGTGTGGGTTCATGAATTTTGCAAGCAACAAGGCATGTTTGCATTGCCGAGAACCACGACCTAAAAGGCAGCTGCTTCCTGGAGATTGGGAATGCCCCTCGTATGTCTCTTTTTCTTCGTACTTCTGTCCAGGTTTACTTGGGCCAATAATTGGTTGATAAATGGTGTTTGTTTGCAGGTGCGATTTTTGGAATTACAGCAGGAATGATGTGTGCTTCAGGTGCAAAGGTGCGCGTCCTAAAGAGGCAACAACAGAGTACGAAGAGCAGGTATGGAAGAGTCCTTATTGAAGGTCAGAATAGTCACTGTATAATGTATTTATTTGACATGCATCTTTAGGTTTTCTTTTCATTCTTTTTTGTTTTGAACTATGCTTAAGTTTTGCATAGTTTTTTTTTTTTTTGAACAGAAGTTTTGCATAGTTCGGACTTTGTTTTGGTTGGTAAAGGAAAGCATAAGAGGAAACTTGTGCCTTTGTTAGAACTACCATTAGCATATTATTTCGGTAGCTTAATGGATCTTGTTGGGTGGATTTTTAGTTTAGATTTATTGTTGTACTAGTAGAATTCACTAGTTTTCAAGGTTCTCTATGATAAATTGTTTGTTTGTTGGCAACCAAAGAAAGATGGATTCATTACACATCTGAGTAGAGATTACGTGACAAACCATAGGCAATTAACCAATAAATGCCATTCGATAATTCCTCTTGTTAAGCATATATCTCACCGTGATAGAGAACCAAATGGAAGAAAAAGAATGGTTAGGGGAGAAGGAAGAGAAAGTAGAATTTTTTAGGTGTAAGAGAAAGATGGGTTATTACGTTATAGGAGATCAGAATTCATGCAGAGAGTCGAGGGATTTATTATTCATTTCTTTATTTGTTTCCATGTATACAGGTGTTGTAAATATGCTTCAGTAATCACCAGTAATATTCCTCTCATACTCTGCTGTATACTTGCTATAATTTTCATTATTATTACCTGTTATGGTATCAGAGCTGTAGATCCCTATTAAGCTATTATCTTGTTTTTCGCCTCTGGCACTCACAATCTTAAACAACCAATAGCTCCATCTCGTCAGTTGCTACGAATGATTCCACAAAATCATCTCTCGTAACCACTTTTAATCTCTCTGATCTCTTTACTGCCCCAATGGATCGGTCAACTGTAACTGCTGGCTATCTCAATTTCTTGATATCCTAGAAATTCATGACCTCCTCCATACTCATCCAACTGCCTCGATTCCGACCAACCTGCGTTATCCTTGTGGACCGTAAAGATAAATTGATCCTAAGCTGGATTAGAGCCACAGTTTCAATTCATAATTCTGTCTTGTAAAACAGCCAAGGATGCTTGGCATCAGTTACTGAAAATGGCTATTCACCCAGTCCAAACTTATCTGTAATCTTCCTGATAGATTATGATCTTGCACAAAGACACTGGTAACCCCAATGTCTGAATGTCTTCTTAAAGTTAAAACTATAACAGATGCTTCGGCTGCTGCTGTTGCACCAAAACCTTGGAGAATATAAAGAGGTTGTCACTATTCTTCACCTCACCAGACCTCCTTCAAAAGGAGCATTTCCAGAATAAAGTCAGAACCACCATTGGTGGCACTGCTTTATGGCTACACTACACCTCAATCTAAAGCAAACAATATCGTTCAATCCAAAGGTTTAAAATGTAACTCGAAGTTCTAAAAATGATCTTATATCATCAATATATTCTTATATGTGAATGATCATTGGATTTGGAATGAGGTTTCGATATCATGTTAAAGAATCATACAATTTAAAAATCAAAATTATTAGATAAAGTTTACGAATAGTTTTATATTACTAATGTCAATCCAGGGGTCTCATTTTTTATTGTTGTAATGCAGTGCAAAAATATGAATATCTCGGATTGAAGTGAATAGAAAAGAACATGGATAGTTAAGAATATGGAATAAGCATAACATAATGTTTGAAAATGTTAAAACAATCTCACTTTTCATTCTCAAAATCCATAACATCTCCGTTGAAAGAATAAGAAACTATCTACTCTTCATATAGAGAGGAACAACTCTTCTCATGATACTAAATCCAAATCTTATGCACGTATATCCATTTGTATGATCAATGCATGACCAAGTGTAGAGATAAAACAACATTCACTTCTTTCATTGAAAATCTAAATTCCTTAGTTTCATAAATTTGTTTTGCAAGATAATTTAAATGTCAACACTCTCATAATAAGCCTTTGCCTTAAAAAATGTCCCTCAATAAAACTCTCAAATCAATAAATAATACCATATATATATAGACCAAGACACTTGGAAATAGTATTTCTGGGTTTAAAAACTCTCCTTTTGAACCCTGCAAGAGAAAATATGAATTCTAGTCTTGTTTTCAAACAATTAAAATGGGATTTTGGCTGCTAAAGATTTGTGTTTAGAAATAATAGAAAATGAACCTTCCATAGAAAGATGGTTGCTCAAGTGTGGTGGAGAAAATAGGAACCTTCCAAGTACTTAAAGCACTTCTTAAACTCTTAATTTAAATCACATATTATCATTTCATGAATAATAAATAACATGCATGACTACTATACCTTGATAAACATGCAACATACGTCTCATAATTATATCTAAATTTTAATACTTCTAGGATCAAAATTTGGATGTTACATTCCCAATATATTTTTAAATTGAAAAGAATACTAACGTTGCCAGCTGTATGAAGGATTATTCTTGATAAGGATAGGTGTAACTAGTTCTACGCTAGTTTTATTGTTATACAAAAGACTTACGATCACTAAAAAATTAGTAACAAAGTAAAGTAATTGAAACAGAAATATTAAGAAACATATAATATGCAAATATAAATAATATCAGAAAATAGAAAGGAATTACACAACTAATAAAATGATTTTTTTTGTTAGGATATCTATTAACATTGCTAAATAATTTGTTCTTAATTTCATTAGTTGGCTCCATTGTTAGTTTAGCAATAAACAATTATAAATTTGGATGTTTCTCCCTTTTTCCTTTTCTCTTCCCTCCCCCTCCCCCTCCTCTCTGTAACCGATGTCAATCTCCCTTTGAATCATATCAAATTTATTTCTTATTATAATAATAATTTGTATTTTTAATTTGGAAAATACTTTTGATATTTATTGGACTCTAAAAAATTCAAAGTAAGCAAAAGAAAATACTATAGTCACCATCCGAATGAAAATTATAAACTATCAAGGAAACCTATTACCTTAAAAAATATGAAATTAAAATATTAAAACAATTTAACATAATTTCAGTCACTTTCACATGAAGAAATTAAATGCCACATGTCTAAACATGCATTTGGATATAAAATCTCAATAAATGTTAAAATACATGATGTAACCTCAATCATGTTGCTAAATAGCATACCATCCAATCATTTCAAATCTTAATTCAAATTATTTCAAACTTTTAATAATTTAAACAAAGATAAATGCATGATCATGAACAACACAAATCATAAACATTCATCTAAATGATATTTGATTCCAACTAAATCATTTGCTTTGATCATATATCAAATTTAGGATGCAATTATATCAAAAATATAAAAACATTCAATCATTAATCAATATTTGATAAAAAAAAATTATCATAAAAAAACACTTAACATTCATTTAACATTATGATTAAACAAAATTAAGCATAACTAAAAATTAGTAATGATGTGAATAAAAATCTACATATTTTGTATATTCATTCTTCTAGTTTTCTATACTAGTCTATTACTTTCTCATCCTGATTTTAATATATTTCATGCATTTTCATATATCATTTACATATAGTATAGTTTGTTAAGTGTTTAATGATTTCATTACATTTTACATAAATTTGCATACACTTTCATTTACAATTCTTAATCATTACATAAATTCGTGATACATTTATTGACTTTTAATCCATAATCATGACTCACATGCATAAGGTGAAAATCCTAATACATTTAAAAGTATCAATTACTACATATGCACAAAAGTCATTTAATAGAGCGATGAATGTACCAACATTTTTCATATATTAAATAAAAGATTTAGCTCTTAGAAACTTATCTAAGTTGTAGTATACTTTTTAAGTTTTTCAATGCATCAAAAATCTTGTAATCAAAGTTCTATAATATGAGATATAATGAAAACAAGTGTGTTGAAAATGTTCCAGCATGGTATATGACTCATGTAGCATTCTACACAAGTTGTGTAGTCATTTTTTCATAAAATCTCACTCTCCATGAAGCTACATAAGTTGTGTAATCATTTACACAACTCATAGTAGTCTCTTACACAATTTTGATATGATTTTTTTAAAATAAAATTAGGATCATTATATCTGTAAATCAAGGATCATTATTACATATTTGAATTTATAATTTCAATCATATAAAATCTCATTTTCTTGAGATTTTAGGGATTATCATTCATTTATCACCTACATACCATTTTTCATCATTCATTTATAAACATATTTATTATTGATATTTTCTCATTCTTTTAGTCTTTCTTCTTTTATTATTTAGAATGTGTATAGAATTTGTAAATTATAACGAATTTAAATCCATAAATTTTAAAATCAATGGAATTTTAAATTTTCTTATTTGGTTGAAAATATGAAATTTATAGAGTTTTTAATAGCATTCTTATAATAAGATCACATAAATTACATTCCCTCATGAATAAAAAAATGAAGGAATTTGAAAACTCACCTCCTAGATAAGAATTTGAATTCCATCAAATTTAGGGAATTCATGTGTATGAGGCATTTCAACATTTCATAGATTGCTTCAATTTTTTAATAATCAAATGATCGAATTTTATAAATTCATAGAATGTTTAAATTCCTGCGTTCTAATTTCATCAAATCAAACAATCCTTTAAGGATTTGCTAGAGATCTTCTCTAACAATTTCCCTTTTTCTTTTTATCAATTTATGGAGCTTCAAGGGAGATTCAAGGGTTTTAAAGTTTGAAGGTCAAAAATCAAAGAAGGCAAGGAAGAATCAATTTTATATGATTTTATTATTATCTTTCACTTTCTCAATCTTAATTGTAATTGTGTTTTTATTAATACCTTTAATCATTCATGTTTATAGATTATGAGTACAAATATATTAGGGATTGAATATTTGATCATGAATTAGTTTGAATTTTTATCAATTAATGATGACTTTGTATGTATTGTTGATATTTGTTGTTCATTTGTGTTATGATGTTTAATGAGTATTATAAGAGTTAGAGCTTACTTAATTATATATCTTAGATTATTAATTATATCAGAAGGTGAATTCATTATTGGATAACATGACTTAAATATGAGTATAAATTACCTAAGAGTAAGAAATTAACTCATGAGAAATAATTTTTGATAAAATTGATTAATGCATTTCAATTAACTAATTAACATAAAGGTAAATAATTAATTAATCATAATAGGTTAATTGAATACATTTATCATTAACTAAATCAAAAATCAACTCAAACAAGACTTAGACAACATTTAGATTACCTAAAATTACATAATAAAAATTAAGGCTTTCAAAACAACTTTATGCCTATTTTAGAGTGCCCTATGCTTATTCAACAATGTAGAGACTCCATGAATAGGAACAAGATAGTGTCTATGAGTTCATGAAAATCATTTAATCTCACAAAAGTTTAGTGAAATAATTCTTTTGTTTAGGTCTCCATCTAAAACATTTTTTGTTTAAGTTCATCATAAGACATGAAAAAATATAATAAATTCAATTTATAAATAGAAATTAGATTAAACAAAAAAGAAATGATAAAGAATCACCATCAAATATTTTGATTCTTAAAAAATCATCAAATTTCAATTATGAATTTGATTCTAGTTTATGAAACTCTAAAATTTATTAGAATAATAACCAAAAAATAGAAAGAAAATATAAAAATAAGTATTATGATTTAGAAATTGAAGGTATGTTTGGTTATATTATTTTTGGTTGATATACGAAAATAAGACTTTATAATCATAAAATAAATATTAGTGTTAATTGTCAAAAAATTCAAGACTTTTAGCTTGTTTTGCATAACTAACATATACTTTTAATTTTTATAATTTTGTTGAGTAATTTTTTAGTTTTTTCAATTCAAATCATAAGTATGTTATTACGATAACAGATGCTGACATGTAGAGTTGAGTTGTTTATTTTTTTAACACATGGAATTTTTTAAAATCCACCTAGGAATAAAGTGAAAAGTCTCATTTGAAGTGTGTTTATAACATAAGAAGAGAACTAGCTCTTCTTATTCTATCTTTCAATTATTCTACTGTAACCTTAAAGTAGTAGCCTTGAGAAATACATAAATGGCATCAATAATTGGTTCATTAAGCTCATTTAACTTGAACACATAAAAAATCAAGTGTTACAATGAAATACAAACCAAATTGCATACCTCATGGACTAATGGTAACCTTGGGAGAAGATTCTTTCATTGTGGAATAATAAAAATAAATGACTTTTATAAGTTTTATGTTTTATAATTTGTAACTCCAACATGCAAAACATGATTATCCTATATTTATAAATTATCTTTTTTGTAGTACGATGATTATAATTTTTTCAAGTGGTTTGATAAAAAGGGTTTACTGTTAATGCTAAAGACATAAAAGGATAGTTTAGAAGCATAATTGAAGCACAAGGTATAAATGGAAAAAATGAGTGAAGAAGCAATAAAAAATTTAGTAGTTCAAGATGAACAATATAAACATGTGTTGGAATCCCTTAATACATTATGCATTAATAATGCAAATCTGGAAAGGAAAGTGGAAGGAGTAGTTGATTTGAAGAATATGATACATGAAAAGGTTGATGAATTGAAGGAGATAAGAACAATATGATTAATTGTCACATCCATACTAGAGGCCCTAGTAGTATTGCACATATTGAATGTGAACATGTATGTATATGTATAGGTATATGTATACGTATGTGAAACATGTTAAATGTTTTACTGATGATCGTGCTTTGATATTGCCGCCTTATTGAGAAGCATGACTTCTTTGTAGTGTAAGGAGCAATGTTGTTGATGTTTTTAAGAAGTGTACTATGTTTGGGGTTGGATTAGGTTCCATAAGGGTGAGTTTAGGGCTTAAGCACTGAACATTTAGAGTGGTACAGGCATATGGGTACCCGTACGGGCGTACCCGTGATGAGAGTTGAGTGGTGTTGAACTCCTGGAGACCGTACGGGCGTACCAAAGGGTGGTCCAGCCATACGCGTGCTCGCAGGAAATTAGGTTTGTCAGGCGAACTGTGGATGTACGGGCATACCAAATGGGGTACGGGCTTACCAACTGATAGAAGTCGTTTGGTACGGACGTACCGAATTCCGTACGGCCGTATGCGACTAACTATTGACTTTTTAAACGGGTTTGAATGGATAAGGATGTACTTTTTCTTAATGTAAATTCCTCTAAACTCACTAAAATGTTAGGGTTACGGGATTTAAAGAAGGAATAGCTCAAGATGGAAGGGCTAAGGCTAGAGGAAGTCGACGGTGGGACTATAAGCATACGATAGGCGTGTCACCATCCCAGGTTAGTGCTTTTATAATAAATGGTTCCTTAGGAAATCATCAACGGGTAGGGGATACTTACCTTATTCTTGATGGTTTATGTTTATATGCTTATGTTCTTGTGGGAATTAGTGGATAAGAGACTGAAATGTTTATATGATTAGGGAGGGCATATGTTTAATGAAAAATGAGGTGGTTATGAATGTCAATGATTGAAATGATTGATGATGCGACTTATGAATGATGACCTCTATCATCTAGATGTTCAATTATGCATATTTTCTATTGCATCATGTCACGAATCATATTAATGTATAAATACATTCATGGCATGCATTGAGAGAGGAGAAATGAAGAAAGGAAAAGGAGAGATATATGCTCCAATCATACTGGGTCATCTATTACAGGATTCCATAATGGACTCGTATATTATATTACCTCCTACAGGAGTTGAGTCTCGAGACATAGTTAAAGAAAAAGGGCCTAAGGGCCAGGATTACAGTTGTCCTCCTTCGGGAGTTGAGTACCGGTACATAGGGACCCAGTATGAGAGAGAGGGATTGTGCACAATCATAAAGAAAGAAGAAAAAGGTTATGTTACAGGAAAATAAGAAGGCGGACGCATAGCATAAATGCATCCTCATGCATTGTCATTATCATTACGTGTTATGAACGAATAATGAACACGATGAATGAAGCACCATGGGTGCATAAATTAAAGTAATATGGAAAGATAAACAGACAGAACGAACATGTTAAATGATGATGAATGGGCACGAATGAGTATTCATAGAAATACCATGAAAGCATTATGATGCGTTTATGTGTGATATGGTTACCAGAACATGCGTGACTATGTGTTATGGTTTCTATGTGCTATGTATGATACGGATGGCGTATGTCCCCATGTGTTATGATGCCAATGCGATATGATCTGTAATATGATTGACTATATGAGTTGTATTATGTGCGTTGTGCTATGAACATTGATGATGTATTAAATGACCGCTAACCATGATCTGTGACCTAAGTATAGTCCCGTAGAGGACATGCTAGAAGGTGTTTATATGTTGCAGGTAATTGCCTGCTTATGGTTGGGTAAAGAGGTTTGCTTTATATTGTTATTATTCATATGATTGTTTAATTAAGATTGTAGCACCACTGAGTGATATACTTAGCGTTCATCATCTGTTGAATGCAAGTTAGCAGCAGAGCATAGAGCACGGATCCCAAGGCAACCATTCAACAAGAATCTACAGAAGGCAAGGACTTAGAGTAGGTTACATTTGTAATTATTTATGCATTCAACTTCTTAGTAGGCAGTAAATGTTATGTATGTGCTTCGAATGGTTCTGTCATTCATTCCGCAAGTTCATTGCTTATTGTGATTGCCACATGCATGTTATCTGTTAGGAAGGTTCATCCCTTGTAGGGTATATGACGGTTTCCTTGAGGGCAATCGTTGTGTATTCTACGGGAGCATGTTACTCCAGGTGGGCTGGGTGTGACATTAATTGAGAATGAGAAGTTGAAAAAAGAAATCAAGAGAAGGCTTTAAATATGATATTATTTATATGCATGTTATTCATAGCAATTGTAATATATAAGTGTCTTTTTCATGTTGTTAGGAAGAAAAGTCTTATATTATAGTGACTAGGTGATGAGGGAACTTAAAGTTTGTAGTTATTTTTATTTTCATTTATCATGGTAGTTAATGTTACCAAAGTTTATTATAAACACATGTTTTATGTAGAATGAAAGCCTAAAATGTTTTTATATGTTTAGTAGGTTTTGCATGTATTAAATCTTTTTAATGATTTGAATGTATTAGTGTATTTTATTAAAGTCTTTTCTTATCTAAGGATTAAAAAGATGATCCCTTAAGAACTACTGAAAACCATCATAAAAACTACTAAAAAATGCTCATTTTTATGTATCTAATCTAGATCCTGCAATTTATGATCTAATGGCTCAAAATTAGAGTGAAAAAATATGAAACATTATGACTTACAAACCAAACACAAGTCGTGTTGACCTTAACATGATTCATGTTAAGTTTCAAGTGGTAAAAATCAACATGTTGAGGCCAATATAAGTCTTGTTGAGTGTGACATGACTCATGTTGATCATTTCTCTAAAAATACATTCAATTTAAGATAAATATACGACTCGTGTTGATCATTTCTTCCATAAATACACTTAATTCAAGCCTAACTTAAGTCATGTTGATAGTAACATGACTCGTACTCCATGAAAACTGTAAAAATAAGCATGAACAAGTCTTCTAAACTTATAAAAACATGAGTTAATATTAGTGAATCCATAAATAATGCATGAAGGGACCATTGTATCCATAACATCATAAAATAAAAACATTGTGGGTGGGGTTTTATTGTGATCAGAGTGAGGCTTGCAATAGATAGCACTAGGGGCCTGCTTGGAGCAAAAGTGTGATCTTCTTGAGGGGCTATCGCAAGGGATAATATGGATCCAATGAAGGTCATAAGATGGAGTCATCATCGGATGATTCCAGATTTGGTTCAGCCGATCAATAGTATGAGTGCTAAGTTAAACCCTTTAAAGATGGGTTTGGGTAATGAATATCTATTCTCTCAAAGTTTGCAAGTTTGATTTTATTATTTTAGTTGAGTTAATTATCCTAGGCAAGCGAGCATTCATAGACATGAAATAAACACATATTTTAGTTGAGTTAATTATCCTAGGCAAGCAAGCATTCATAGACATGAAATAAGCACACAACAATATAGCATGATAACAATCATAGCAAATATGACATAAGCATGACATGAAAGAATAACATGACATAGATATAACATGTGAGAAATGATATGAAATAAGCATAACATGTGAGAATGACATGATATAGGCATGACATATGAGAAATGACATGACATAAGCATTACATATGAGAAACGATATGACATAAGCATGGTATGTGAAAGATGACATGACATAGGCATAATATATGAAAGATGACATGACATAAGCATGATATGTGAAAGATGACATGACATAGGCATGACATGTGAAAGAAGACATGAAATGAGCATGATATATGAGAATGACATGATATGGGCATGACATATGAGAAATGACATAACATAAGTATGACATATGAGAAATGACATGATATAAGCATGTCATGTGAGAGATGACATGACATAAGCATGATTTATGAAAAATGATGTGACATAAGCATGACATGTAAAAAATGATATGACATAAGCATGACATGACATAAAATAAAACATGATAAATATAGCATAAACATGGCATAATAAAGGCATATATCATGACAAACATGTAAAAAACGAGCATAGCAACATGAAATAAAATAATGGCTCGTAGCAAGGGATTGAGAGAGATAGGGGTATACATAATGGAAAATGCTAATCATACATACTAATGAGGGAATAGAGGCCTATTTTATTATAAATGGGTCTTCATAAATACAAAAATATGAGTCGTTAAGCAATAACTCCTCCACTCAAGAAAAGATGACATCAAGCAGCATGAGTCAAAAATGCATGAACGAAAAATGTATGAGCAAATAAAATAAACAAATAATATTAGGCAACAAAAGAAATATGAGGATGCATTTGATCAATCCAATGCCATGCAAAAGCATGAATGAAGGAACAAATTCCATAAAAGTATTGGCAACATTCATGATAAAATAAATATGAGTCATATCATGAAAAATGATGTCAAAATAATCAATTTTAGACAAAATCGATTATAAATATAATTAGAAGATTCTAAGATCATATATGACATCATTTAGAAATAAGTCAACATCTAATTACACCTAATCATGTCAAGTGCAAGAAAAACATAATTAAAATAGCATTTACTTGAGAAATCATGCAAATTAATTGATTTAATAATAAAATCAATAAAATTAATCATGAAGGTTAAAATTGGAAGACTCTAATATTATTTAGCATTAATTAAAAGTGATTCAAACATCCAATTCAACTCCAATCATGTTAATTGTAATAAAACATCAAATTAAAAATGCTTGTAATTTGAGAATTAATTTTGAAGCCAAAATTAATGAAATTTCATTAATGTATGACGAATTTAGATCATTTGGGTCAATATAAAACCTCAAATGCTACTAAAGACTTCAATTTGAATTGAAAATCATGAAAAACAATGAAAATAGAGTGTAATGTGCGCAACACATCAAATAACATGCGCAATATATCATGTAATGTGAACAATATGTCGTGCAAAAAAGGGAATATGTGCAGTATATTCTATGATGTACGTAACATATTATATGACATGCATCGTATATCACTAATAAAAATAAAGAAAAAAAGAGATTTTTAAGCAAAAATCATGAATGTAGGCTAAAGAAAATGGATGTTTAGGGTTGTCATAGATCATATTAGATCATAAAAAGATCAAAATGCTACTACTACATTCCAAATCATGCTAAAACACAATTAAAAACATAAAATCATCATAAAACCCATGAAGTCACCATGAGAGGAGAGTAAATAGCATCCTAAGCTTACTAAATCACCATGAGAGGAGAGTAAATAGCATCCCAAACTTACTAAGTGTTAAGCTAGCTTGATTCTTCTAAATCTTGTAATTAGTAAAGGATTTAGTGGGTAAATTAGTCTCTAATCACCTAATTAATGTTAATTATGTGCTTAATTAGTAAGATTTGATTTCAATAGAGTTTAGGTATAATTTCTAATTTTTAGACATTTTTTTAATAAATGCATGATTCATATTTATAGGAAAAAGGTGAGATTTACTCGGATTGGGAAAACAATGTGGGATTCTAAAAAATTGAATGCAATGTGCACAACATGTTGCAGAATATGCTCTACATATCAAAAAATCCCCTAATATGCATTGGCTAATGTGCTCACCTCGTAACATGCATCATATGCTAGATGCACTCCAAATGTGCCAAAATGGCATGAAGGCATATAATGCATGTTAGATTTAATCAAGAAGTGGGTGTTCTAAGCATTTATTTCACCTAACATGCATAACATGTTGCAGAATATGTTCCATATATCAAAAAAATGACATAATGTATTGCACATTCCATGGACTAAATGTAACATGTTCCTAGAACACTTATGAGAGGCCATAAGGTATGTATGCAAGCTGGGATTGATAACGAGGATATGTACCAAATCATATCGAAGAAAACTAGAGAATGTAACATGCAAGTGAAAATTCAAGGTCAACAAACACAAATAATATTATCATTTCATTATAATCTCTTGAGGCACAAAAATAAATATTGTCTTTTGAGGCACAAAAATAACCATTTTGTCCATACCATCCCAAAACAAACATTATCTCTACCAATTAATCATTTCATTGCTTAATCATTAATACTCTCTTGAGTAACAAATATATCAATTGTTTGTTGTTTAGATATCACTAATTCATTTGAAATCCTTGACCTTATTATATGAGCCACATAGGGTAGATTTGAAGTTACTCTAATTTTGGTAGATATTGTCACAGTGGTATTTTTATTCAATGACCTATTACTGCCTTCCTTTGTTGCATTTGAAGTTGCCTTAGAACCACTAACAAATTTAACTTTATTTTGTTGAGGCATCTATGAGTTTAACATATAACATAATTTCAATTAAGTAAATATATTCTAAATAAGCTTAATTTAACTTACTAAATTACAATTATAGATACATATATATATGCACCTACCCTTATGTAAATATTACATGTTTCTTTAAAAGCTCTTATACCATATCCTTGTCAAACCATTACACTCCCCCTTTGTTGGTTAAGTCTTATGGTTGAGTCTGTAGTCTGTGAAGTGTTTAATGTTGAAATGAAGGTTATGATAATATTGATTTGTATAGATGCATTCGAGTTTATCCCCAATTTTGATTTCGATGGTCTACCTTATCTTATATATGGTAATCAATAAATAACATTATGGTATAATATAATATCTTTTAACATAAATTTAAAAATGGTATTATCATAAACAGTGAACTTACTAGTAATTTTGATGGTCTTTAAAATGTAAGATTATTCATTTCCTGACAAGTTTGCTTGTTGTGCCCAACCTTTTAACATATTGTGCATTTCATTTCAATGCCTGCTCTTATTAGTTTGTTAGGATTCTTAAGATCCTCTTTAGGTCCTTTTTTCCTCTTCTTTTTTAGCCTTCCTTGCATCTTCCTTATATGTGAGGGTTTGGTTGGATCTCTTTCGGTTACAAGCCATATCTTTACCATTTAATGGCTCCAATACTCTTTTATAAATTTCAATGTACTTTTGCATGCTACACCAAGAGTCTAAAATATTTCATTGGATCCCTATTCATGTAATTGATACATGCACATGCATGGCTATGTGGTATTCTTTTGAGATTCCATACCTTACAATTGCAATTTTTTTCCTTCAAATCAACAATAAATTCATCTCTCCTCATTGTAACTTCAAATTTCTCACCCACAGTACCTTTGGTTTGACACAATCTACTTAAATATTTAGTATCATTAACTTTAATGATAGGGCATTTAGTATCATTAACCTCACAAATTTTCATCAACTTATCATGCTGCCTTTCTATTAAAGCAGACTTAATATCTTCTAACATATCAATAATTACTTTCCCTTTAGCCTTGATAATATACCCATCGAAAGTCTCACTAACATTATTATCAACCATGTTATACTTTAGAAGCTCAAAAATATGTACCTTATAAAATTTGGAAGGGTCTCTTGATAAAAAATTATGGTAAGTTGCTTCATTAACTTGCCTAATTTCTTTCAATGCTTCATTTAAAGTAATTAGATATGCACTTCTAAGTACTTTCTAAATATGTTCTTTAGCACTATTCCATTGGACTCTTTCTTCTAATTACTATACACATGCTTAGCATAATTATGATGCCCTATGAAATAGAGCTAACTAGTTGATAACATTCATTAAACCCTATATAGAACCAATAAAGTGAACTAAAGGTTAAAAAAGGAAATGATAAATGAAAAATAAGGAATACAAGAATAATACCTTTTATTAATCACTAATAAAAGTCCAACCTAAACCATTTTTTATGTCATATCGATCAAACATTATTAATAGAAACCATTTCTAAAAATATTCATTCTCATACTCCATAACTGCTTAACATAAAGGATACATTTGATTATTCTTGTCTTTTGCAACAATATATAAAAGGGCCCCTTAATGCAGCTTTCAAAAAAATCCATCAAAACCAATAATAGGTCTACAACCTGATTTGAACCTTTCTCTTATTGAACTAAACCTTATATATAACCCTTTAAAAATTGACCCTTCATCCAAAAGAAAGTCAAATCTACCCTCCTTATTAACTCTCATTAACTCAGCTTTCTATGACCTTAAGCTTCCATAATGATCGAAGAATGACCTTCTTATCATTTTCAGAGCTTTCCATTTAGCCTTGTAAAGTTTTCACTTTGATACTTCAACAACATACTTATCTAATGTATCACCCTCTAACTCTAATATAGTCCAATTGGGATTTCTTTTAAAGTTGTTAATATACTTCTTTATTATCCATAAGGCTGTAGCTTGTATACTTAAAGCATGTGTAGATACTCTTATATGTTTTGATTGTAAAATTATTCTCTTGTGAAAGTATGTTGTTGTAGAACTTTCATGGACAATTCTTATAGCAACTTACTTTAAATTGATTCAAGCTACACTTGATTACTTATATATTCTTGCCATTCAAAATGACATATCTTTGAATAACTTCTTTACATTGATGTGCATTCTTAAAACACATTCCCAAAAAATATTGTAATGTCTTATTATAACATTTATGATCATATACCACTTTCTTTTTCTTCTTCCTTATTTGAAGGTCATCAAAAAATCAATCATTAGAGCACAAGAAATTCAAATCACCATTAAAATCTTCATATTCACTATAAAATCCAATATCATTAACACCATTATCATGTACATTTTTTGAACACTCCTTATGTCTATTTACATCTTGAATTAAAGTTGTTTGCCCTTCCAACCTACCTACCTTACAATGCATGTAATTTTGAAGAGTGCTATATTTTTCCTAGCTTCAACATACTCATCATCATCATTAGAAGTCAGTTCATCATCCTCAACATGTAAGGACCATACAAACTTACAAATAAAAGAATACCTTACTTACTTTTCAACATGAATATTGTTGGTATTTTTTGCTTCTTCACTACAACTAACAACACTTCATAATCTTCTTCAAATCTTTTAAAAATTAGGAGTGAATCTAGGGATTTCAAATGTAAATCATTCAAATTTTTTAGAGATTATAAATATAAATCAAAATAGGGCATTTTACCTTTATCCTAAGTGAATTTTTAAAATCACGTATTAAAAAATAAATAACTCAGCCTTACACATCAACATTTGTTACCCTAATATTATTGTTACACCCCAGCCCATACCTGGAGTAACATGCTCCCGTAGCATGCGTAACGACCTCCTTAAAAGAAAGCCGCTACGTATCCTACAAGGGATACATCTAGAACCGAGTATTTAAAGTTCGTATGGGTACATGACCTAGTATTTAGTGGTGAGGACAAGGGTAGCGTGGCATACATTCAAACAAGCATGCATTATTCCTCGGTAACATACATTCATTCATCCATACGGTTAGTTGACAACTCATTGATATAATTAAAACAAACCGATACATATACGGGTTTCCACTCTGTACATAACAACTCACCACTATAAACATAAGACTAACTACTGTCGTTATGACTAATATAAGCTAAACGATACAAAAAGGAATGGAGATTGCCAACAGCTCCACTACCACCTTGAGAATGCCTTCTCAGCTGACGACCTCTATCGTCTCTCCGGCTGCTCCCCTGAGCGCTCGGAACCTACGTTCATCAAATGATAAATGCTGAACATAAAACTCAGTGGTGCTAAGAAATCATAGACAAACATACGCATTCAAAGCATCATAAAAACACATTTTTGATAAATGCAATGTAATGCAAACATGCCTTACACTCTCCCTTATTCTCATTCTCATAACCCTCTTCTTTTCTCATCGATGTGCACATTCCTTTCGCACATACTGGGTCCCTGTATGTACCAGTACTCATCTCCCGAAGGAGGGCATTTAACTGTATGATGCTATGCACCCTTTTCCTACTGTATGTCTTGAGACTCTTCTCCCTTTGGGAGGGCATTAATCTATATGATTCCTTAGCGGAATCCCATCGTCATGATTGACCCAGCATGCCCAAAGCTTAGCTCTGCACTCACCACTCTCCTTCTTCTACTCTTTCATCCATCCATTCCCCTCTCTCAATGCATGTTTTCATGGTATAGGTATCATTTCAACACATAAAACCATCAAGCAAGCCATATAGGCATCGTTAAGAACATAGTAGAAAGAATTATCTACATTAAGATCTTACTTCAGTTCAAGGATATCAAAAGGGGCCATTAATGAACCAACAAACATTAACTTAGCACAAACCTGTAATAAGAAGCTTGCTAACGTGAACCCTTAATCTCGATATAAACTGCATCTAATGGTAACTTCTAGCTCTCACACTTTCCCTGGTGCTTAAGAGGTTCAATAAAGTGTTTGGAAGGGTTTAGGAAAGAAGAAGGTAATAAAAACCTAAGGAAAACCTTAATATTTATTCATTTAACTCATTAAAATAAGTCGCGTACGGCCGTACGTCTCCTGGTACGCCCGTACCGAACTAAGGCTTCTGATGCACACAACTCCTGCGAGCAACAGTACGCCCGTACCCCCATTTGGTACGCCCGTACGTGCTCAATTTTACTGACAAACCAAAATTCCTGTGAGCTCGCGTCCGGCCGTACCGCCCTCCGGTACGCCCGTACGGCCTCCAAGAACTAAAACCCCTTCATCTGCCCTGTTGGGTACGCCTGTACGAAAATCCGTACACCCGTACCCCACTCAAAATTCCCTTGATGCTCTTCCCTTACCCCATACCAAGACATCTAACCCACCTGTCAAACATTAACACTTCTAAAACTCACTCACAACACTCCTAACATGATAGTTGCCCCTCACACATCCAAGAATCTCAAGAAGGCGGCAACACCCTCACAACTCAGCGTCTAAAACACAGAACACATACATCACATTACCATAAACATGCATTCTCATATAAACAACATCACATCAATTACATACATACATCTGTACATACACCCTAGCAATCATACATATACATACAAACTACTAGGGTCCTAAACACGGACGTAACAATTATGCTTATGGTTCTAATTGCAAAAATTAAAAAATTATTGAATAAAATTTTAAAAATTAAAAATATATATTAATTATGTAAAACACACTAAAATTCATGAATTTTTAGCAATTAACCCTAAATATTAAGGTCATGCAAGTTGATTTTAATGAATCAAAGTGAATCAAGATACATTAATTCATGAATTAGGGCTTAGTTTGTTACATCCACAATAGACCCTAGGAGAATACATATAAGTATATGTATAGTATAGACGTGAGTCTAGGGCTATATAGATATGTGTTTGTATGTGTGTTGATGATTTATGTCCATGCTATAGTTTGTAAGATTTTATGTACTTATATGCATGGATGGAATTGTATATGCTAAGTGT
>CANYBF010326650.1:0-14706 GCA_948192965.1 Dalechampia spathulata
TTAGCAATTATGACATCATCATGTCATCATAATTAAATTTAATACTTTTACCTTTTCTAATATTTATATTTTATTATCTCATGATACTAATTCATCCTTACTTCATCATTTTTCATTTTCCCATAAAAATTATAATTAATTTCACTCACTTACATCATCATTACCTCATTATGACATCATAATTAATTTTTAATTCAAAATTTTCAAAATTTGCATATATCTAATTTAAGTTAATACAAGCACTATGGTCAAAACCATTTAATCAAAATCCATGTTTTTACCATAGAAATCATCGTTTTAGTGTCGTTTAAAGTCCGTTTTAGCGGTTTCGGCAAAATTTTCAATTTCCTCTTTTGAGCTTTAAACTCAATTCTTATCATATACTTATCAATATAATCATAATTTCATATCATTTTCTACACCAATAACATATAAAATACAACATAACATTAATTTATGAATGCATAATGAACCACTAAATTCAGGATGTGACACGACTAGATTTCTTAATAATCTCAGAATCACTATCTCGATCTATCTCCCTCAATTAAAGAAACCATTAAGCAATCATACATGAGCTAGGTAAATATGCAAATCTCTTATACACACCAACCTAACTTGAATGCTTAAAGCAATTTATGAATCATCTCTCATTGTAATCATAAAAGCATAAGATTTCATTTCTCAATTAAAATCTCTCAAATCAAACATTCAAAGTAATTGAGACAAGCACACTAAACTATCCCAATAAAGGATTTCAAGATTCAATTCGTACAAAGATAAATTAGCCACACATGGCTTAAGCAAAAACAACAAGAAAAATAAAAGAGAAATAAAAGAGAGAAGAACACTTCTGCAGAATGGAATGCCCTCTCCTCTTCCTTACTTCCTTCCTTTTAATCCTTGAGTGGAGGTAGCACTTTGCCTCATCTTGGATTTGTTAATTTTTTCACCCATAACTCTTCCCACGCTATAGATTTCTTTGCCCATTAGTCTTTATTTAGGTTGTTTCTTTGTTCCCCATGGAACCCACTTCTTCCACTTATTTTGTTGCAAAATCTTGCCTCCAGCCATCAAATAATTAAGTAGTCATGATTGTGACTTTTGGTGTCATGATCGTGACTTTTCTAGTAGCTTTTTCCTCCTTGAATTCCCTCTGTCATGATCATGATAGTGAATGTCACGATCATGACAGTGAATGTCACGATAATGACTTTTTCCAGTAGGTTTCTCCTTTTGGTTCCTACAAGTCACGATCGTGACTCTTATTTTCACATCTATGAAATCTTCATTTCTTGTTCTTTGCTCTTCAAACTCTTCACACTTAACAAACACATTAAACCCCACCAAAAACATAATAAAACATAATAAAACATAGCAAAATTAACATTAATTAACATCCTAAAATACCTAAAATAACATGCAAATGGACACACATCAGGTACCTCTACTTTTACATGATTATTATCATTGTTGGCACCACAAAGAAGGAATGCTATATTACTCATTAAGTTAAATAAATATACATAGTTCATATATGATAACCAAATTCATTCATAACCTATAATTTGCATTTAAGACTTCTTGGGTTTACACACACATAATTTCTTTTTATTCATTAACAACACCTCAGTCATTCTTGTTACGTTTCTTTAAATTTCAAGAATAACAATCTCTCTCTCTTCTAGCATTTCTCTCTTCTTCTCTTTCTTTTTGATATACATACCTAAACATACAATTTTGATGTCTCCTCATACGCTAACAATTTACATTTTAACTTAATCATATCAGTTTCCCAAATATGTCCAACATTCTTTAACAACTTCTCACTTTAATTAATTATTTATAGAATATTTCATGCATACGTTGAGCAACTTAAGTGTATATACTTACCGCCTAACATACAAGTACACTTCTTCTTACATTAGCATTACTATTAGATTAAATTTTCATCACCAATATTCACGTCACTTTATGAGTTTAGTGCCTAAGGAAATTAGTACCAGAAGCTAGATACTACTATCTTTCACTTTAAACAAACAATATGTATATATATGATTTCAAAAACACTGTAGTTCTCATATGCTCATTCAAAGTCAATAACCATACTTAATTCTTTTATCGGTGACCTATACGTTTCAATCTTTTTTAATTACAGGATTCATATACTACTTAAATCACCATCAAACATACTCATTAACTAGTGACTAAAGTGTACATATTAACATAAAGAGGATGTAGGATTTTAATTCATGAATTGGGGCATTTAACAAACATAAGCAATCAATCATCATACTATCAGCTTAGCATTTATAGAAATGGATGAATTCCATTGTGTTCTCAGTTAGTTTAGCTTTACTTTAAAGATTAATTAACAATTAATTAAACAATCCCAACACAAGTATATTGATTGATTGATTATCTATTCACACACACATCAAACCCATAGTTCTAATTTACCTTAGATGCACAATTAATACTAGATTTCTTAGCAGAAATCTTCCTCAAAGTTTCTTTAATGGTATTGATAAACAACTTGCTAATTCACATCTATCAAGTCTTCTATCACCATATTTTCTTTTATTTTCCTTGCAAGGTTCTTTTTCTTTTATTTTATGGCCTTCACGTTCTTTCTAGATCCTTTTATAAAGTTTGATAACTAGTCCTAACTTGCCACCTTAAGGAACTAAAATTGCCCTCACATAATAAGCACTTTCTTGGGCAATAATCTTTATCTTCATCCCCTCCTTCCATTGTTTTTTCCATACACACACCCATAGAGCACCTTTCTTAATCCAATGAATCCCATTTTACATATATTTAATTAACATGGTTAGTATTCATTGGTTTTTAAAAAAATCAATTTCATATCCTATATAACATAGTTGTATATATATTTATGTTTACTCTTGGTATAGAAATCATAGGAAATTTTTAATGTACCATTAATTATTATCCCCTATGAATTAATGATTAGTAATGGTTTACATTAATGCTCAACTAATTATTAATCTATACTATGGCTAGCTTTCAATGCTTACATAAAATGCCCTCCTAATCTAGCAATCACCCACATTATTAAATACCTTATGTAAATTGACACTTATTAAACATGCTTTAATTAACTTCTATTTCATATGTTTACATATTAACCATTTCATGCATAATAAGCATTAGTCAATTAAATATACTTGAGTATATATGTATAATAATTATAACAGTATTGACTAACATAGCTCATCCTCTTTATTATCCAATTATATGATAATCCAACTATTTTTACTTGCCTTACATTTAAATTTTATTTAATTCTTTACATCTCAATTCATTTATCACCAAAGTTGATTCATTAATTTAGTTTATATGCTAAATTGCCTAAAGGTATATGCAAATATGATTAATTACTATGTATAAGTTAATATTCGCTATGTATATATACTATTCATAAATTAAATCACCTAAATATACTTGAATATGATTAAATAGCATGTATTATGCAACACTTACTAAAATACACATCCTTTTTTGGCAACGTTAATAATAATAAAATTTTATCTAAATGTTTAAATAAAATAAATTAAACATTAACTATATTTCCATGCAATATCAATAACGTAATTATTTATAAGCATAATCAATAAGTTTAAATTTTAAATTATCAATCTTATTTAATTACCCACTAATTAAGCTAATAGTTTGATTGATAGGTTCAAAATATAATTAAATATAATTGCAACTGCAATTAAAATAACAATTGTGAATACGTGGGTGTGATATAAATAATAAGGATATTCATTAACTCAAGTTTCATATGTTAATAAATGATGACTATCAATACTAAAATTATATTATTTAATAATTTATGTTTATACTTAATTATTTACTTAAATTAATTTAATTGCAAAAGTACATCAATTTTATTGTACTAAAAACAATAATATGGAAGTTAAGATTCATGTAAATAACATATTTTCACATCATATTTTTAGTTTTCATCAGATATTGAATCATTTAAAAGATACATATTAAAATTTAAAACATTATTTTCTCAAATAAATGATAGATTCCTTATGATAGATGAAGCTTGATCACAAGCTAACTTCAATAAGTAATATCTATTGGTTTATGAAAACGTGTTTAGCAGCGGAAGATGTAGTTTAAAACTTTAAAACACGTGATTTCATTGGATCTAACAATCCCATTCATAGAATACATCAACAAATAAGAAGATCATTAAAGAAGAGATCAAAAAACTTACTTTTATGCAGATCTCCTTCTTTCTTGTTCGTCAGAAAAGTTATAACAAACTTTTCAATCCCCAATTTAGAAGATCTCTAAACTATCCATATAAGCAACAGGAATGATTAGTAATCAATATTACTTGTTTTTTTTAGACTAGTAAAACAAAACAGAAAAGAATAGATGAAGAAAAGATGAATTCAATTTTCTTCTTGATCTCCTATTAAAAAATGAATTAATCTTCTTGTTCTTGAGCTTTGAATAGCTTGGAACAAAATAGAGGAAGGAGGCAGCCAAAATTCCTTGTTATGTAATCTTAAAAGTTATGTCAGACAACTTATAAAAACCTAATTATGTTTTTAGGTTACTTAAGTCATATGCATGTGCATATCACATGCTTTAAGCATGTGACTTACATATGCATGACTTAAAATCCTTCCAAAAACACATGATAATCATATGCCCTTTCCTTCTGACTTATAATACATGAATAAGTCATGTGACACTCATATGTGGACCAATTCACGTCCAAGCCCGCATATGACATGCATATGGAACATGTCATATTAGATCACTTGTATCTTTAGTTCTGCTTATCATATTTAAGTGATCTTGGTATCAAATTGAAGCTCTTTTCACGCTCTTTCAAATGAACATGAAAGATTTAGGTTATCCTATAACCATAAAATATTATTTCATCAACATCCATTCATGATTATCATTCCTCTTACTTTTAGTGTGTGACTTTTTGGGTTCTTGACATGTTGGTAACATATGAATATATTATTAAACTCCATTTAATAACATCATATGTAAATCAAGAGCAGTATCTAGTCATACATCATGACTACCCAAATATCAAGAGGTCATTAGTTTGACTACAACCCTTCCATATCAGATTCAATGCAATAAAACTCCTTTCACCATCTACTATCTATTTAGGTTTGAGTATGGATTAATGTCAACTCAATGCATAATCAAGTGTGTTAGATCATGCCCTAAATTTGATATTTCATGTACCATAATTTTTATTCCCAAAATGCCCTAATGAAACTCATTCATCAATAGGCATTCTACTCTGGCCAGAGATTCTTGAATAAAGAATATTACATGAGTCAATAAGATAAAACCCTTACATTTAATCTGGGGTGGTGAATCCTTTATTGATAAACGAATACCTTTAACTACTTCACACTATATTCAACCTTCAAGCTATGAACGCCTTCTAAGGAGGAATAAAACATAGGAGTCAAAACATAGTAATCCATAATTAAGATAACCTTATTATCTCAAGTCTTAAGGATACTTGCAATATTAATATGAGTGAGATATATTTCACAGACATAGATTAATCATCCATATAAAATCTCATTGGCAAGGTGTCCAATGAGTCAGTTCCAAACTGTCCATCCATATGTTCACTTTAGACAACTCTTGTCATGATGAATGAGAATCATCCTAAAAAGAAGTATAACATGTGTTGATTGTAATCGCATTCATAATATCCATTCTTATTAATACATTGATCAAGGATAATTTAAATATTGAACATTTGCATATAATAAGAATATCATTTCATAAACTCTTTATGAATTCCTTTGTACTATTCCAATATCTTGGAATTCATTATTTAGTTAATAACCTTTCAAGCAAACTGAATAATGAATAATGTCTTTTATTGATAAATCATTTAATATTAAATTACAATAAAACATGATGCTCTAGAGCATACACTAAGAGCATACACTAACAATATTGACATCTATGTAAAAACATCATGTTATTTTCCTTACATACTTGAATCAATACCTTTCATAATCAAATATATTGCATCTAAGCATGTCTAACAATCTACAACATAATGAATTTATAACAAGTGAACGTGCTTCTTCCAATCAAAAGGCTCATTTACATCATAATCCCACGTAATATTTTCTATGATCATTATATTATCTTTATAATAATTATCATTGATTCATGATAAAATTAAACTTCTTCCATTTTTTCATTATCTTCCATATTCCACTTTAAATAATCTATAATATTTAAAAATTTTAAACATAATACAATTTATTACTATTTATAACAATTATTATAATTTCATATACATTTTCATAACAATTAATTACATGTAAAATTTATGCCTATTTCAAATTGTATAACCAAATATAATTAATTAATTTCTTAATTATAATTTCATATAAATTACTTTTACAAAATTATAAAATAGTTATCATATAAATTAGTTTTACAAAATTATAAAATAGTTATCCTACATAGATTTCCATTATAACAACTTTTAATTATATATTAACTTATATCTATTCAAATTCAACTATAAAAATAATATAAAATATCAACAATAATATAAAGTTATAAAGTTATAGCACATTATATTTTTCTAAAAATATAGATTTATTACAAATTTAACTACAACAAACTAAATTTAATTATAAATTCATCATTTTTTAATTTTAAATAAAAAAAATACTCTAAATCTCATCCAACTTTCCAAACAAATACAAATAATAATAAAATAAATTTCATAAATATTATTTATCATAGCCCTAAATATTCATTAATTTTCGTATTAGGCTTTGATATCACTGAAATTGTATATTCGACTAACAATGTCAGTTATAAAGTTTCAATTAAAATCATTAATGTGATAAATGATTTTAATACAAAATTAATTAAAAATATTACCTGAAAAATATCACATTATTATGAAACTTAGATTCGCATGAGATTTTTTTGAAATCCATGTTATTTTAATCTTTAATTCGTTAACCGTTGGATGGAAGCTTATAAAAATAAAAACTGGACAGGTGCTGATGCCCAGTTTCAGACACGGTCAGCTGTCCGGGCAGCACCTGACTCCAATAACAAAAAATTTTAATTTTAATTTTAATTTTAATTTTAATTTTTCAGTCTAAACTCTTACTACGACTTGCTACTTAAAGATTGGAACTTCTTTTATCGTTTGGTGAACTGGGATACCGACAGGCCAGCAACCGCTTTTCTTTGAAGAAGGTGGCGTAGTACGGCGGTGCACTGCCTCTCCGGTGACGGGGAAGTGAAGCTGGGAGGTGGGTTACAAGTGAAAAGGAAACTAATGGGTCAGGGACTGAGTTGTGCAACGAGTCAGGAACATGGTGGTTTCTTCAATGCTGTGCAGTGCGGTGATTTTGATAGTGTAAAGAAAATGATAGAAAGAAACCCATCTCTTCTTCATAAAACTACTGTTTATGATCGTCAATCTCCACTTCATATCTCTGCTGCCAATGGCCGGATCGATGTGGGTTTTCTTTGCTTTTGATTGCATTTTTGGCTTCCTTCCAATGAATCTTTTTCCAAATATTGAGATTTTTTTTCTTTTGGTGGTGTGTAGATTATGTCTATGCTTTTAGAACGATCTGTGGATCCTGATGTCGTGAATCGTTACAAACAGGTTTTTCTTCATGATTTGTGGGTGAATGTGAAATTCTTTTTTTTAACTGTTGATCTTTTGCTTGATAATGATTTTGATTTGAGGCTGCGAATGGTACAGACTCCGATAATGTTGGCTGCAATGCATGGCAAAATTGACTGTTTGAAGAAGCTAATTGAAGCAGGAGCAAATGTATGATAACTTTTTTGTTTAAAAGTTTTGATTTTGTTCTTGGTATGATTTGGTTTTGAATATTGATTTGTTATTTGCATGTTTTCATCTTTTTGGTTGATCAGATATTGAAATTTGATTCACTCAATGAAAGAACTTGCATACATTTTGCCGCTTATTATGGCCATTCTGAATGCCTTCAAGCTCTCCTCTCTACTGCTCAATCTAGTAACGTTTCTGTCTCATGGTAGGTCTTTCTGAGAAGGATTTAATCAGTTCTCTCTCTCCTTTCATTCTTTGGATAAATTCAGCTTTATCAAATATCATTTGTGAAAATCTGAAACCAGGGGATGTGCTCGGTTTGTCAATCTTAGAGACAGTAAAGGTGCTACACCATTGCATTTAGCAGCCCGTCAAAGACAGTCAGAATGTATTCGTATTTTGTTAGAGAATGGAGCTCTTGTCTGTGCTTCCACAGGCCGATACGGGTGATGATCACGTCAAATTACCGCATATCATAATCCTTTTTTTGAAATGTTTGTTTCGTAAATTGTAAGTTGTTGCTGTGTACAGCTTTCCTGGAAGTAGTCCTCTTCATTTGGCCGCCAGAGGGGGATCTCTTCATTGTATCTGCGAGTTGCTAGCATGGGGTGCAGATCGTCTTCAAAGAGATGCATCTGGGTATAGCTCATTCTTCATTAGTATGTTTATATATACACGATTTCAGCTAGCTTAGCATAAATCATCTCTGTTCTCCTTACTTTTAATTGTTTTGTGAAAGATGGTCTTTGAATCTATTTGCGGTGTGACCTGAATAAGTTCTTTAACAGATTAGTTTGATTAAAATAATTTACGTGATTACAGAAACTTCATGATTCTTGGTCTTAAGTTCATTTGACGAATATACAGTACTGATAAAATCATCAACATGCAGGCGAATACCCTATGCGGTTGCTTTGAAACACAAACATGGAATTTGTGTAGCCTTGCTAAATCCTTCTTCAGCTGAGCCACTTGTGTGGCCATCACCATTGAAGTTTATCGGTGAGCTTAATCAGGAGGCTAAAGCTCTACTTAAACGTGCTTTAATGGATGCAAACAAGGAGTGGGAGAAGAATATTTTAAAGGGAACTGCTTATTCCATTCCATCTCCATCGCATTCTAATTCTGGGGCTGATGACAATATATCTAAGGTAAACTTTAAGCTTTTTGGACTTGTTTCGTTTCTCAAATCCTCAATTGTATCATCCATCCGTTGGCATCTTCTTTCTAGGACGATTACTCACTCTTTGACAAACAAGATGCTTAATAACAAAAACGTAATGTAGGATTCAAAAATGGGGAAAAAGTTATGATTCATAAATGAGTTGTAGTCGGTTCCATCTACATGGTCAACGATCTGAGCTGAATCTTGTTACTAACAGCCATTCTGACAGCTGATGAATGGGGAAGCTAATGGATTTGTTTTGAATTAATTGTACACAGGCAAGTGATACGGAGCTGTGCTGCATATGCTTTGAGCAAGTGTGCATAATTGAAGTTCAAGATTGTGGTCACCAAATGTGTGCACAATGCACACTAGCCCTCTGCTGCCATAATAAACCAAACCCGGCAACTGCAAACCTAAACCCTCCGGTTTGCCCATTCTGTCGAAGCTCAATTGCCCGCCTGGTTGTTGCTGAAGTCAAGAATTGTGATGAAACTGATCAGGATATTGGTGATATAGGTTCACCAAAGACGCGAAAAGCCAGGAAGTTGCGTAACTTCAGCTGTGAGGGAAGCAGCAGCTTCAAGGGCTTATCTGCAATAAGTTCCTTGGGGAAAATAAACGGACGTGGTTCAGGAATAGTTGCTGCAGAAAACGAATGGATCGACAAGCCTTGACAGTACATCACCTTCACAGCATATGGCAATCAATGAGTCCAAGTAGCAAGCAAGGATTGCTTTACTTGTGCTGAGGAAAGGGCAAGAAAATATCGAAGGAATCAATTTGGGAGCCGGTCCCAGTTAGCAAACATGATTGTAACATTACATATAAGATGGGTAGAGTTCCGATCGCAACGTATAATTTGGGATATAAGCAAAAAGAAGTGAATTGCAGGTTTGTTGGGAAGTTTTGGTATATTTGCTTCTGCGGGGTCACATTGTTGTAATCTATTTTTGTTCACTTAAGATTGAAGTAGCATTGCTTATTGTTTTCAACAGTCTTGTTATATGCCTGGTATTTTATACATACATACATATATATATTTTTGTCATTCTACTATTTTATTTCAATTAATGCATGGTAAGGATGATAATTTCTTACCGTTTACTGTAATAAAAATTATTGCAATTTGGTACTTCGTAATTAAATTAAATACATTACTAGTTAATAATTTTTTATACTTATTGTTTTTATAAAAGTTCTGAAAACAAAGAAAGACGTATTTTATGAGAGTTAGAATTCCATCTCGAGCTGCAGAAAATTATTTTCCATAGAGAAAAGCATGCATGGAATGAAAGTACGATGGTCGAGATATTTTATAATAATTTTGGAGTTTCATTTTAAAAGATTAATTTAAATTTAACTCTTTTAACATTTTCTTTGAAAAATTCTTCCTCCAACTCATAATAAAAGATTAATTTAAATTTAGCTCTTTTAACATTTTCTTTGAAAAATTCTTCCTCCAACTCCGAACTTTAGCTCAATTTAGTTCAAGATGGCTCAAAAATAAAAAGAAATTTATTTTGACCCTTAAATTTAGGAAAAGATTTTAAAATATAACGATTATAACCATACTTTACCACTTTTATAAAATTTTCTAATTTTATTTTTGTAATTTATAATTTTTTTACCCATTTCAATTTGATAAAATAAATAAATAATGGTGAAAATTATCATTATTATTATATGTTGTTTTTAGGTAATAAATAATTAGTTGTATGTGAATTGCATAGAAAATAAAATAAAATAATAAACTTTTATATTTTTATTAAAATTTTTATATATGATATTTTTAATTTTATTAGTACTATTTGTTATTTTATTATCTTAGACTATATGATAAATTAAAATCTAAAAATTTTAAAATTATATGATTTATAAATATTTTTTGATATGTTAGATATAATAAATAAATTATAAATTAAAAAATATGTAAAGTAGAAATTAAATTTTATTAATTAAAAATATTAAAAGTTATAAATTAAATTTTATTTGAATTTGTATGAATAAATAAATGATTATTATATAGTTATAATTAAAAAATTAATTATTATAGAAATTTTAAATTGTTAATATATATTTTATAAAATATTTTAAAAAATTATAGTGATTAGGATAAAAATATTTTTTGTTAATTAAGTATATTTGTTTATTTATTTTATAAAATTTAAATAAGTAAAAAATTATAAATTATAAAAAGAAAAAATTATATAATTTTATAAAAATGGTGAAACATGAATATAATTGTTATTAAAATTAATTTATAATATTTTAATATGTGATGTTAAATTTAAGGGGTTAAAATATCCTTTTTCTTTTAACTTTTTAGTGTTCTTGAAGTAAATTGAACTAAAATTTAAAATGAAGGAAAGATTTATCAAAAAAGAGTTAAAAGAGCTTACTTGATCTTTTTGTTGTAAGTTAAAGGGTTATCCTTAATTTTTTTCTGATATCATGGTATCTGTTGATGATAAAATCAGAATGTTACATTAATTAATGATCTAGTTCAATCATAAATTCTACCACATCCTACTCACAATTAAAAGGCATCCAACCCACTAAGCAGGGGAAGGAAAGCAGCTGATGACACGTGGAAGGAATGGAGCCCCACGTTTTTTCAATAATTCGAAAACGTCTATCCAGTTTTTTTTCATTTTATCTTTCCCTTTTAATTTACTTTAATTTAATATTTCAATTTATTTATTTATACACTTTTAAATATATATTATTATTAATTTATATTTATTTAAAATATATATCATATTATATATCATATTTAATCTTTTCAACATCTAAATTATTATTCTTTTTATAAAAATTTAAGATACATAATAATAAAATTAAAATTTATGATATAAATTAAAAATTAGAATAATTTATATATTTAAAATATATAAATAAATAAAAATATTAAAATGAAAATATTATATCCTGTGAAAGCTGAAAAGGAGCATAGCATAAGTGTGTAGAAGCTCACCTGACATATATTATATATGAAAAGTATTTTTACTTCAAGGTCTGTTTAATTATGAAATTTTTATCTTAAAAAGATCTATCCTCTCTTTAACGAGTTTATTAATAAGAAAAATTGGATAAATTTTTTAAGGATAAAATAAATTCTTAAATAATATTATCAATGAATAAGAAATTTTCACTTTTTACATTTTTATAGAAGTTATAAAAATAAAATAAAAGTTGATATTTGATATTTTATGGGAAATTATATGAATGCTTGTTATTCTCAATAATGGATTATTCTTTAATCTTAATTAATGATAACATTTGATATGATTTATCATGATAATTTAAAAAATATATTTAAGGTTTCTTAATTGAATTTTTATGAATCTATTATTAATATAGTGAGAATTGAATTACAAATTTATTAATTTTTTTAAAAAATATATTTAATTTTATTTTTTAATTTACTAATTATATCATTTCATGTTATATAATTATTTTATGATATATATTAACATACTGAAAATTGAATCATATAACTCAATTTAAATATGATTTATAAATCAAGTCATATTATATTATGTGTTGACTTTAGATTAAAATTTCAATTTTGATGATTGTCAAAAATTTATAGTCATTAATTTTAAGTTATGTTTAATTAATTTTATTTAAAAATTATTTATCCAGTTTTCCTTAATTATTTTTGAAAATAATGTTTCCTATTTATTTATTTCTTTTAATCACGTTTTATTACTTATATAACAAGATTGATTAAGATTAATTTTAATTGGATATTCTCTATACATGTGGTAATGTTTTGATTGGATATATTAGGTAATTATTTTAAATATTTTATGATGATAATTTTAAAATATAAAGAAAAATTATCTTATCTTTTGAAAAATATATTTTTTAAATATTTTATTTACAGATTTAATACAATTGATTTCTCAAAAATTAAATATATTGAGATATATATGAAGAAAGAAACAATATGAATTTACGTGCAAATTAGAATATCACCTACATTTGTTAGAGTTTTTCAAGTAGATTTTATAGATATCACAAGTAAGATTTTTTGGAAGATTTTAATTTATTAAGGTATCTTAGAATTTTTATTGGGAAAATTTTGAGAATAAATACCTTATATAAAAATTTCAAAATTTAGATTTAGTAATAAATCTTCTCATAACTTAAATTTAGCTTGTTGATTTAACATGACAAAAACTATTTTCAAATTGATTTTGATTAGTTTATATATTTATACTTTATGTATTTATGAATTATAATTATCATATTTTTAAGTATAAATACACGAGTTTTTGAGACAATAGACAAGAGACTTATAACAACATAAAATTAGTTTGATATATCTATAATTTTCTAAAGAGCTTCATATTCAATATCTATTCTCAAACTTTTCATATGAATTATAAGGATTGTGAGAATTTCTATTCTAAACTTATTCTTTTTTTTTTTTTTCAGAGGATTGTTAAGTCTCATATGTTGATTTTTAGGGAAGTGATTTGTGAGGAAGTGACTTAAGTCACTTGATTGAGGTGAGCAAGTTAGTTTGCTAAAATTTGAAGAAGTTGTAAGTCAATTTATTAAAAATTCTTGATTGTAAAGGTTTAAAGTTAGTCTTAAAACTTTTTGTTTTGTTTTGGTATAGTGAAACCTTAAAACATTGGTTTTGAGAGAATAGATATAAGTCTTTAGGCTAAACTATTATATATAATGTATTCACTGTTTATTTTATTTTCTAACTCATTGATATTCAAATATTTTATTTTGAAAAGTTTTTATAAATAGTACTTCTCTTTAATCAATCTACTGTTTTCAAAAAGGAGTTTTCTAAAAAACAATCAATTCATTTTCCGTAACTTTGATTTTGTTTTTGCATTGATTTATTTAGTATTTTTTTTATCAAAAATGATTTACTAATGTTTAAATTAATATACTACTATTAAAAATAGTTTACTAAAATTGATTTAAAATTTTTGATTTATCATCTCTCTTTATACTGTCACGTCTTTTGGCTGCGTAACATGCTCCCGAAGAATGATTACAAATTTTCTAAAATAAAAATTCATAACCATCCAACAAAGGATACCTAAATTATTTTTTTTTAAAATAATAACTCGTTTAATACAGTCCTTCATAAAGGTCAACAGTTATTATAAATTACATGCCCTTTTTTTTTATTTGTTTAATACACATACATAATTTAACAGCTTTAAGTGTACTGCCAAAGTACTTCTATGGAACTTGCACGGTTAACTAAATAAAAAGTCCATAATAGTTTTATTACCACTCTGAAGTTATTGGTCCTGCTGCTGCCACTAACGTTTCTCTTCCACAGTCTTGCTTGTTCCTACGTTTATCAATTTACAAACGCTGAGTATAAAACTCAGTGGTGCTATAAAACTTATGCAATTTATATCATAATAAAATTTATAACATCATGGCATTTATAACTCATGTAATATGAATAATATACTTTCCATGTCAATTATGAATAATGATGAATTTACTATGCATAATAATTATTACAATAAATATCATGCATAATAGCATCTTGATTATTACCCATCTTTATGAAGAATGCTTATTGATGAGAATGCATTCATGTAGTGCATTCTCCCTCGTATTCTCATTTCATTCATATGCGCATTTTTCGGGCTTTCAATAACTTATC